>OW387139.1:4761822-5011360 GCA_936440205.1 Lepidonotus clava | reverse complement strand
ATTCGCCCCCCCCCCCCCCCCCCCCCCCACTCTCCATTTCGCCCCCACCCCCCACCCCCCATGCACTTATCTCCTAATAATCCATCCTCCTCCAAGCTCAACCCCCTACAAGTCCCATTCCCCCTCCCCTTCCCCGCCCGTTCCCTACCTTTAGGTCCGGCAGTCCCTCCCCTCCCCTTCCCCGACACACCCCGCCCCGTTCCCTACCTGGCAGTCCGGCAGGTCCCTCCCTCCCGGGCTGGCGGCCGGTCCCTTCCTACCCACGGCCTGACGTCGGTCCGGGTGGTGGTAGAGGAGCAGGAGGTGCGTCTGTCGTCCACTCCGGGCTGTGGTAAAGCCACGTCTGAGCCGACCACCTACTGGAGGAGACGCCGAGCGTCCTCCAGGGCCGGACGCCGCGTCCACTACTACTACTGCCGCCACTAGGGGACGCTGCTGTGGGAGCGGCCAGGCCTGGGTAATGTGAAGGGACTGCTGGGGACCACCAACCTTGGGTGGTCTATGGGTACACGGGTAGTGGACCAGGGAGGTGGAGTAGTTTTTGCTCTTATCTTTATTTATTTCTTTTGGGTTATGGTTTTGAAAAATGTGTTTTCATTGCATCTCCATGTTATTGCATAATCTACCCGTCGCATCACATGGGGTATATTTCTTAACAGCATATGGCTTATAAATATGAAATGATGATTGTGTGTAAAAGGGGCCGGGGATTATTCCCTGCCTTAGTGCCTGAAAATCAACTATGATATATATGCATAAATTACTGATGTATAATTATATTGTAACTCTGTTGACTTTTACATCCATTTTACCATTTCATTATATCATAACACACCAAACCCCCTACAATTATAGGAAGAGCACTGTAAAGTGATGTAGTTTTGATTCAATAAAAAAAATATAAAAAAATATTAGTAGTTACATAAGTATATTTATAAGAAATTGTATGAAGATGGGCGATGTTATGAAATATTGCTTGATGTCCAACTCTATAGGAATAATCAGTTATCCATAACAAATATACATTCAAACTATGAATATGTATGTATTTTACTTCAACAACTAGGAAAGTCAACCATTTATAATTAGTGTAGGAGTATATTTAAAAAAAAACATTGTTGGACCTGTCCCTGGCACTCGCTGTTTTGTCTTAAAGGATGGGCCAACTATCTCTATATATTACATTTTCATGTGATTAAAAATGAATGTAAAAAAACATAAAAACATTTATGTTGATGTATAAAAACAAATAGAAGTATTTTGAATTAGTTCCAACGATATGCGTTTCTGTTGGCTAAATCTTACACAATTTGTTATATATATATATATATATATATAAATATGTATATATATATATAATTCGTACAGCGATACCTCTTAAATGTTATTTCTGGGAGCACGGTGACGTAATCACTCCCGTTGCCCCTAGCAATGGGCAATTGTTGTCATGCGACTATAAGAATCGCCAGTCCAACGATATCAAATTCAGTTGTCTGCTCACCATCGCCTAGTCAACATCGCCATCATCCAAATCAATTCACCTGTTTCTTTTGTTATTAATAATAATCACCAGTTATTATTATCCTAATCACACAATCACTAAGGTAGCTGTGAAAATATATATTCCTCCTAATACTTATATATTTACCCTCTATACATTAACATCTAGGAAACCGACAGCGACTTTTGGTCGGAAGGGATAACAGGCGTAGTAGATATGACATGTGGCTGGAGGTTTTTAATTCCCACACGATGTATCACAGCTCTCTTTTTTAGAAGCTACACCACTGTCTCAATACTATTGATTCACCACCTGTTAAACACTATATAGTACTTTGGGTCCTGGAACACCATGATATCTCTGACCTTTGCGTGTATGTCAGAATCATACAGTAATATATACCCCTAGAGGAGAAGTCCCGTATTAAAGCTGATGGCGTGTGGGTTTCAGCAGAGTGTGGCTGTCGATATGGCCTGCAGGAGTTCCCAGGAAATTTTGATAACACTAGGGTGGGGGGGGGGGAGAGAGACTTCATGGTGACATCTGTTTGGAAGTATTGTAAAGTAAAGGCAGTATTACACTACAAGACTTGGACTGCGACACCAGTGTGCTATGATGATGTTACAGGTCCCTGCAAAAAGCATTCATATTTTCTTTTACTTTTACACATGATTTTTAGGTTGTAAAAATGTTTTAATTTGGTGTTCAAATTATGTTTTACAATGGTTTTACAGGGAGTTTTAGGTTTAAGAACCTCGGTATCAATGTCCTTTTCTTTAGAGGATCCTCCCTGTTTCTCATTACTATTGATATATATATATATAATTTATATATATATATATATATATATTGAGCCAGTCTCTGTGGGTGCATTTAAAATCCTCAAAAGGGATAACAGGATGTGGCTAGAAGCTTTTTATTCATACACAAGATTATCATAGGTATCAATGTTCTTGTCTTTAGAAGTTTAAAACTAATCGGCACATTGGGATGCTCTTGCCATTAAACTGCCAATAATTAGAGGAAGCTTTAGTTACCTAGCCTATCGATTAACTGTGCCAATGGCCTGTGACTTGGGGGAAATATCAAACATGTCCAATATTTTGCCACAAAACCATGGGAACTAGTTATTTAGTCACCGGACATCATGGCACCAGAGTCTAGTTAATAAGCCCATCCCACTTTGGGTATATCCTGGGGTTGGACAAGGGTCGGACAAAATAGACGTATATGCCATCCATGTCTCCAAGACTTGGGATTACTCAAATAAGCAAGAATTGTGTTTTTCTATATCCCCAAGTACTGCTTAACATTATAATTTCTTAAATTTCATCAGTTGACAGATTTGCAGATTTGCCAGCCAATCAAAATACTGTATTTCAGGCAAAATAGGGTTGGACATTATAGGTTGGACTGAGAGGATTTACCATTGGTTCCTATGGGGAAAAGTCCAAAATATAAGGTCACATTTTAGAAATTTTAGGAACAATCTGTCAGCCAAATGTGACCCGATCTGACATAATGAGTCGCAAGTCGCGGAGATACGAATTTGAGTTAGTAAGATATGTTCCTCACCTCGAAAAGAGCTTCATTTTGATACCAAGATTGTGTTCGTACGATGATTAGGGCCAAAGTTAGGTTTTTCCCTATACGCGGTAGGCTGGAAACTTGATTCTGAGAAAAACGCGTTTGAAGTTTTTATGTGCGGTTTTGGTTACACTCGGTCGGAATTCCTTGGATACCACTAGAAGTTTATCTCCCACCGACTTGAGACTTGGAATATACATTCTAGACTAGTTGAACTACAAAATACTGTGAAGTCATGCTTTAGAAATGGAAACTTTAATCATGCCGGCCTTGTAAAGATAGAGTACAATTCCTGTAAATCTGCACCTGAAAATGAAAAACTGAAGCAAGAGGGCAAGCTCAAACAGTCACAATACCTGTTCTAGAAGGCTGAATTGAAGTCACAACGACTTGTAAAGAGTCTATGGGAATGTTCAAGTGTATTTCAGCCTGTTTTGCCATAAATAATAAGTGTCATAGTTCCAGGTAAGTTGGATAAAAGTTCCATAAAGTTGAAAGATCACAAAACGTCAGTAAACTGTGAGTCTAAAACAACTCAAAAGGCACAAAAGTACCAATAAAATATTAAAATTCGAACTATATACAGGTATTCTAGTCTATGATTCTAGTTGCTAGAGGATGTAGACCGACCACGCCCCCGCCCCCGACTTTGGCTGCGTTTACGTTTGGGTGGGGGAGTGATCTCAGGGGAAGTGTCTGAGTCTGAGTCTGTTTCCATTTCACGTCGCATTTGGGCTGCTGTCTCTCTGTCTGAGTCCTCTGAGCCCGAGTCAGGGGTTTTTCCTCGACCCCGACCGCGACCTCGACCTCGACCTCGCCCCCGACCTCGCCCCCGACCTCGGCCTCGCCCCCGACCTCGCCCCCTTCCTCTACCACGTCCCCTTCCTCGCGCCTCCTCCTCCTCCTCCTCCTCCCCTGCATCTCCACCTCCACCTGCTCCTGAGGGCCCTGGACCTGGATCTGGCGATGGGTCCCGCCGCCTTGGTGCCTCTGCTGCAGGCTCAGGTTCCGTGGGCTTGGGGCACGTAATGTCTTTGGTTTCCTCTGTGCAGAAGTCTCTGATGTTTTTGAAGAGGTACCACTGCCGACGAAGGGGAAGCCCAGGGGAAGGTGTGGCCGGTGGTAGGACCTTTGGGACGGCTCCAGGGTCCACAGTGAGCACATCCACTTCCTCTGGCTCAGAGTCAATGTACTGTCGGACGGTTACCTTCCCGGGGCTGTTTGATGAGAAGATAAAGTGGTGATACTGCTTGATCCCTTTTATTGGCCGGGTGAACGGGGTCAGGAAGGCTTGCCAGTTATAGGTTGGGACAAAGACGGCCCCATCTTCTGACCCACACAGCTGAGGGATGTTGACTTCTTTTTGGGTGCTGTCCCGGACCGTCTTGGCTAGGTCAGCAAGGCAGGACACCTCGGCGCGGCGAAACCGCTGCTTGAGGAGACCGAAGCACCAGTCGGGGGCAAACTTGGTGTGGCCGGTTATAAGAAAGTTCAGAGTGATCTGCTTATGCAGACCAGTCAGGACCCGCCACATGAGATAGCCAATCACGTACTTGTTCTTGTTTTGCCCACTGCAGTTGTCACAGTGGAGGTCAAGGAGGCGTTCACCGAGGGAGTAGTTGGCAAAGTAGTGGTGGAGGTAGGAGATGACAGCGTTTGAACCCTTGCTGCCGCAGTGGGACTCATCAATAAGATAGTTTACTTGACGGGGGATGGCTTCAGCACACACGCCAAAGATGCCTACTTTGCGTGGGACGAGGAAGTAGAGGGGCCCTGGCTGCATGGGGGAGGAGGGGAGGTGGACCTGCTGTGCGTAGTCGAAAGATACATGCACCCGGATGTCAGAGGAACAGGGAGTGTGTGGCCCGAGCGCCGGCCGGCCTGCCTCGGCATACGCCTGCTTGGCAGCGGTAGTCAGTTCCTGGTAGAACTCCCGTTCCTTGGCCACCACCTCCAGGTGCTTCTGCTGCTTCTTTAACTTTGCCTGCTTAACTACTTCGGGGAGGTTAGAGGAGTAGGAGATGTCACGGTTGTTCCTCTGACACTCCCAGCATAGGTCAGTCATGGGGCGAGAACACACAATACGGGGTAGCAACTGGCGCCAGAGGTTACGGAAGGTGGTGACGGCAACCTGACGGTGGGCGTCCCCGATGGCCTGTAGATAACGTTTATGCACATCTACCTTCCTTGTGCTGGAGGGGAGGAGGAGGATGTCGTCGCGTTTGTGCGTGGAGACTCGGCCGGGGAGGACGAGGGCATAGGTTTCGGCGTAGGAGTTGATGAAGTCGACCACGCGGCGGATGTCTGCGAGGTCGAGGGAATGGGTGTTGGCCTTGCGTCCGCCTGACCTCTTAGTACGGGGTACGACCCCGTTCTCCCGATACCACTGGCTGATGGCGGTCATCTTGTTGATACTGCAGCTAAAAAACAAGAACACACAACTTACAATTGGAAATGGAATAATGTTGGACATACCAGGTTCGGTTACATAAAAATAATGTTTGGTTACATAAAATAATTATTGTGTACATGTTAATAAGTTACAGCAGGAGACAGGTTTAGGAACTACTTAGACAGAGAATGTTAGCTGCAGAGATGAATAATTACCTGTAGAGAAAGAGCAGGGTGTCCCGGCAGACCTTCCTGCCCCCGGCGGTGTAGTGGCTCCGTTGGTGCTGCCTGGCCCCCTTGCCCTTTTTCCCCTTCTTCCAGGTCGACAGCTGTACCGAGGTGTCAGTACAGGCACTTGTAACGCCCAACAGGAGCATGTCCTTCTCCCCTGGAATGGAAATCCGACACAGAACTTTAGTGATGTACGAGCGACTGACTTTGTGAAAAAAAAAAAAAAAAGTTTAAGAAAGTTTCATACATTACTCTCGGCTGGGTCTACCCCCGCGGTCACTGAGGTTACTTGGCCGAAAATCGTATGTCAATGCCACAGAGGAAAAGTTACAGCCTCCAGGAGGTCATACAGGTATTATAGATGACAAACTATCTTCATTTACGACGGTTAATAGGATGGTTATTGGCCGCACCTGGAGTCAGCTGGGCGACCTCCTGCCGTTTGTCCAGACGCTCTGCCGTTGAGAACTGGACACAACACGGGCCGTCGTTGTGGTACTTACACGAGCACCTAAACATGACGAAAGTCCACATTAATGTCAAAGATATGTGAGGGCACCCCTATAGATTGAATTAGGTTCATTAGATGGCCGCTAAGAACTTTTAATTAGGCCTGAGAGAGCATAACGGTCAAGGCCGTCCATCGTTCAAGTGCGAGACGCCATTAAGTAGGTCACGGCGGCATACTTTCAGCAAATGTCGATTTTGAACATAAAGACAGATAGAAACATGAAAATAATTACGGGATATCTTAGAAAACATGTTTGGGCAACTTCTGATGGCCGGACAGGTCTAACGGTTTGGTATTTATAGGAATTTTCAAACGACACAACTTGGGCAATTTCGATCGCAAGTCGCAAACAAGCATGGCCTACCTAAATTTCTGGCAACTGTGAATTTCCTCCTGCAGCAGTTGGTCCGTCGGATCAGTGATAACCAGGGGCTCATCCTCGTCCTCCTGTGACTCCTCAGCCTCCTCCAAATCCTCTATGTCCTTTTCCGACAGGGTAGCATCCTCCTCCCCCTCCGATAAGTCCCCATCGTCCTCGGCAAAGACGAAGTAATCCTCGACAAGTTCTCGCCATTGCTCGTCGTTGGCGCCGCCATGAAGATTAGTCCGAACAATTGTATTTAGCGCGGCTGCCACGGCCTCCTCACGCTCCTTGGGGGTAGCCATGTAATCCTAACAATGTTTGGATCCAAACTGCACTTGCAGTTCAAGAAATAACACGCTAATTAACACGTTAGGCCTCATTGAACGCGCACCTGCTTCTGTCGGTCGGACCTTTAAATTTTACAAACAGTGGCGCTTCCGGCACGCCGAGGGGGTCTCAGCCAATCAGAGCGCTCGGATCGCAACACGTGACCTCCTTGACAACGATTGTTTACGGCGACGGCTTTCGCGATCCGCCTTCTGATTGGTCCATCCCCGTCCCAATTCAAAATCCGACGATGCGATTGGCTAGAAGAGGTCCCGCGCTTTTCGGCGGTACCAAAAGTTCTTGGGTTGTCGACTCCTAAAAGCGGCTCGCAAGTCGGCAAAGTTGATAAAAATCGGCGTCTCAGGAGCCTTTTGTTTTAACTCACTGAAGCAGAAGAACGACTTTGGGGGCCATTCTAACACACTAAGAATATTAATTTCATCAAAATATTTTGGGAAATGAAAGTCCTGATATAAAAGATTAAGAAAATGCAAGAAAGTCATTTTCGATAGTGGGGCCGATTTCCGACTTCAGAGGCCCATATCTCAGTTTGACCGCGCGCGACTTGCGACTCATTTTGTCGGATCGGGTCACAAATTGCTTTGATTAATTTGATATTGTGCATCTTTTTTCAGGGAATAAGCACAAAAGCAATTTTGAGAATATTTCATGGTAAACTTTATAGTTGCTGTAAACTGGGATGGGCAGGATACTAAAAAACCTTAGTTGTGGACAACTAAGCTTTCTTTATTTGCCCTGTGGGGACCAGAGTTTAGGGTGTTGGATTGCCACGATATCTCTGACCTTCTCATGTATGTCAGGATCATACTGCAGTATATAACCCCTAGAGGAGAGGTCCCATATTAAAGCTGACGACGTGTGGGTGTCTGCAGAGTGTGGCTGTCAATGCAGCCTGCAGGTTACAGAAGGTATTCCAGGAAAACTTGTATAGCCTAAGGGATGGACGGTGGGGCTTCATGGTAACATCTGTTCAGAAGTACCGTAAAGTAAAGGCAGTATTACACTACAAGGTTTGGACTGTGATACCAATGTGCTATGATGATGTTACAGCTCCCCCACACAGCACTAATATTTTCATTTACTTTTACGCCTGATTTTTAGGTTGTAAAAACACATTTCAATTTGGTGTTCAAATTATGTTTTATAGAGGTTTTACAGGAAGTTTTCTCAGGGAAAACACAAGATTCATAAAAGCAGGTGAAAAACATAACGAATTGTGCTCATAAAATCTTGTAAATTATACCATCTCTATTTTGTCCAGTGCAAAATACTTGTTGACTTGTGTCTTTGTTTCTGGGGAGGTATCAATGGTTTTCTTTTCTTTAGAGACTCCTCCCTGTCTTTCATTACTTTTGATATATGTAGATCTATTGAGCTAGTCTCTGCAGGTGCATTTAAAAACTGGAAAATTGTTACCGACTTTTGGCCGGGTGCAGAAGCAACAACAGGTGTGGTAGATATGCCATATGGCTAGAAGTCTTTATTCCTACACGAGATTATCATAGGCATCAATGTTTTTGTCTTTAGTAGTTACTGCCCCTCTCCCATTGCTATTGATCCTACACCTTTTAAACAGTATAATATTTAAGGTGGGTTCCCACTTGGTGACTAAACCCTGGCGACTGACTTTAGTCCCCTGGTGATTAAGAATTTAGTACATCATAAGGCAACTAACTATAGTCACTGTTGGAAGAAAAAACTAATTGCCACATTGGGATACGCTTGCCATCAAATTGCCGATGATTAGAGGAAACTTTAGTTACCTTGCTTAGCGATTAACTGTACTAATGGCCTGCGACTTATGGAAATATTAAACACGGCCAATAGTTTGCCACAAAACCATGGTGACTAATTATTCAGTCACCAGACATCATGGCACCAGAGTCTAGTTAATTGCCAGGATACTAACAATCCTTAGTCGCGGACAACTAAGCTTTCTTTACTTGCCCTGTGGGGACCAGGCTTTAGGGTGTTGGATTGCCACGATATCTCTGACCTCCACATGTATGTCAGAATCATACAGCAGTATATAACCCCTAGAGGAGAGGTCTCATATTAAAGCTGACAATGTTTGGGTGTCTGCAGAGTGGGCTGTCAATGTGGCCTGCAGGATACAGAAGGTATTCCCTGAAAACTTTGATAGCCTGAGGGGTGGACGGTGGGGCTTCATGGTAACAGAAGTATTGTAAAGTAAAGGCAGTATTACAGTACAAGACTTGGACTATGACACCAGCGTGCTATGATGATGTTTTACACATGATTTTTAGGTTGTGAAAACACGTTTTAATTTGGTGTGCAAATTATGTTTTATAAAGGTTTTACAGGGATTTTAAGAACCTCAAGGAAAACACAAGATTCACAAAAGCATGTGAAAAACACAACAAATTGTGTTGATAAAATCTTGTGATCACCATCCCTAGCCTATTTTGGTCCAGTACTAGTGCAAACACTTGTTGACTTGTGTCTTTGCTTCTGGGGAGGTATCAATGTTCTTTTCTTTAGAAGCTCCTCTCTGTTTCTCAATACCATTGATATATATATCTTTATATACATACATATATTATATATATATATATATATATATATATATATAAGCCCGAGTTTTGATACATTCTGAGCTAGCCTCTGCAGGTGCATTTGAAATATGGGAAATTATTCGCGACTTTTGGCCGGGTGCCAAAGCAACAACAGGTGTGGTAGATATGCCATATGGCTAGAGGTTTTCAATACACACACAAGAGTGTCACAGGTATCAATGCTCTTTTCTTTAGAGGATCAACACTATTGATCCACCACCTGTTGAACAGTATACTACTTAGGGTCTGTAAACACCACAATATCTTCGTGTGTTTGTCAGAATCATAAAACAGTGCATTACCCCTGGATGAGAAAGTCCCGTATAAAAGCTGATGACGTGTGGGTTTCAGCAGAATGTGGCCGTCAATAAGGCCTGGAGGTTACGGAAAGTGTTCCCAGGAAATCTATACAGTGCTTTGGGGGGGGGGGGATTTCATGGTGACATCTGTTCAGAAATATTGTAAAGTAAAGGTGGAATTACACTTCATGACTGGGCTGTGATATCAGAGTGCTACAGGGGCGGATGCAAGATTTCTGAAAGGTGGGGATCAGCATATAGAAGTGTGCATTGGTGCGTAGGTGTGTGGCATTTTCCCCTCTTTGTCTAATTCAAGGGTCCATCAAAAGGGAGGGGGGGATCAGGACCCCTTCGACACCCCCCCCCCCCCCCTGAATCCCCCCTGCGCCATGATGGTGTGATGAACGGCTATTCAGCCAAAATACATAGAGGTTAAAATAATAGAAATAAGGTAATAATAGAAATAGATGTAAAGAACGAATATGTAAAGAACGAAGAACGAAATAGATGTAAAGAACGAATATGTAAAGAACGAATAACGAATATGTAAAGAACGAATAACGAATATGTAAAGAACGAATAACGAAAACGTAATGGAACGAAACCCGGAAATATGTAAACCGGAAGTGAAATGTAAACCGGAAACGGAATATATAAACCGGAAGTGACGTCAGTTGTAGGTCACGTGACCGAAGGCAGCCAATCAGGGCTGACCTCTCTAGTATATAAAGGGGCGGTGAGGCCCGAATAAACAGAGTTCTTTAACAGTTCTCCTGGTGTCCAGACGTGTCCTCTTTCCTGAAACAACCGCTAAAGATGAGCCGATCAGAGTAATTAAGCCGAAGTTAGGACAAAACAGTCGAAGTTCGAGATAGGTAGTAGAAACATAGGGTAAGGGGCCCGATGGCCCGAAGAACGAGGAACGAGGGAACGGAGTAGAGCACGAAGGCCCGAAGTAGTACCGGAAACCGAGGCGTAGTATGGTACGAAGACATGGGGAGCGGAACGAGGGAGCGAAGTCCGCGGGGACGAGGGCGCGGCATGCTCGGCCCCACGCTACCAAACAATAGGCGACCGTCGGCCCGTCGCCCCCGCGGACCGGAACTCAGGGGTGGACCGCCCCCCGGCCGACCCGTACCCCTACCATAATTTCCCTCCCCCGCAGTCCTCCGTCGACATCGAGTGCCGATTCCCGATCGATTCGCTCAGCCCCCCCTCGTGCGCGAGGCACGACTCTAGAAACACATCTCGGTTCTTGGCCCGGATTCCCCGTCCGCCCCGAGACAACCCCCACGTTCCTCTGTTGTAAGAATCGGCAACCCCGACTTACCAGAGAACGTCACAATGGCGTTTTTGTTAGAAGTTGGCAATTTGCAGTATTTGACATTATGTGTAACAAAGAATTTCAAATAATACGTGCATGTGTGACTTTTCTGTGACATCGCTATCGTCATATAGGAGCTCAAGGTTTCAAGTTCACATCCCTGTCAATCTCCAAAAGTTCTGTCCAATAGATTGCAAAATTACTAGTATCAATGGAAAGAGCTTTTAATTGACTGTTTTCACACAATTTCACAGGTAATACTTTACCGCTGACCTTAACTAGACGCATCTAACATATCTCTATACTTATCCGAGTTTTGAATATTTGTCAATTATATTGGTTTTGGGTCCCTTTAAGGGAGTGAAATGAGTGGTGTGCTCTGGTCACGTACAATGGCTGTCAAATTTGCATGGGCTTGCAAATATGGGAGCATATCAAATTTGACCTTTACACCATTAAGAACCATTACTACTGCAGCTAAAGGATTTTGTTTCAGAAGAGGGATTATCAATTAATTGCGTATGCATTTTGACAGTGATTTCTAAATGCCACAGTCAGTTTTAACATGAAATGCGCATTATGAATTTACTATATCCCTTGACCCCCACCTCTCCTTTTGTGTAAGTGTAATTGAATGATGGCCGGATAATTTTCAAGATGCTTAAAGGTTATTGAATTGAACCAAATGGTACTTCATAGGAGATTTTGGCTGTCAAATGTGATTCACATGTATTCCTTTGGTAACAAAGTCTTTGAAGTAGGCACCCATGGTCCCTTTATTATGGATTTTTTTCTGGTCAAAGTCCTTTTGAAAAACTTCAACACACATTTGGGCATGATATAAATCAAGTTACCGCCCAACCATCCAGCAGCATCAAGCAGCAACGTAACAAGCATGTTCTGCGACCATACTTTTTTGGTTAGTCTGTAACCTCCCAAATATTCATGTAACAGCTACCTTTTTTTAGGTAAAGTTGAGACTTACTAAAAAAGAATGTTATATTAACATTATATTTTAGTGAAGTTGAGACCTTACTATTAAAGAACTTTATAATAACATTATTATAACATGAAAGAATGTTATAAAAACGTCACAATAACGTCACAGTGCAACGTTGCAATGTTAAATTCTAAAAACATTATTGGGTGCCATCAAGAGAATGTAACAAGAACCAATTGCAAAGCAGAACTAAACAGAACGTTATAATAATGTTGTAATAACGTTATAAAAATGTCATATTCTTGCTTGGGACGGCTTGTCTTAGATAATGTGACGCAAAAGTACAAGTACACACACACACGTTCATTAGCTCAAGTTGCCTGTTTCCAAGGCAAGCATACATGTGAAAGCATTTGTATGAAGGTTATGGATTTCAAGTTGTTTGCATGTACATTAGGCCTCAGTTTCTGGGCAAACTCTTTCCCCATTAGAATTAACCTAAATAATCCAGTCTCTCATATCACAGTGATCCCTGTTTATTCTTAAATATTAAAAAAAGAAATAATACACACACTAAGATGTACCTGGTGCCCTGAGAAGAATTATAGGCGTCGTCGCTGTGGAAATTGTTAACATGTTGATTTTGTAGAGACATGTTGTTTATTCTTTGAGAAGTGAGACCCATTGAAGATGGTGTAGTCACACTTGTACCTGATCCACACCTCTCAGGACCAGTCCTTGAAACTTTGGAGAGGTTACGTAAAGTGACTGGTTGTTGATAGACACACAGAACAAGAGACCATGCACTTAAATGGAGCCAAAACCAATATAATTGTCAACATTTTCAAAACGTAGATAACTATGGAAATATGTTAGATGAATGTAGTAAAGGTCAGTGGTAAAGTCTCAGCTGTAGAGACTAGCTCAAACCAAAGTAGAATTCCACAAAAGCTGGTAATATTTGCATTTGTTTGTAAACAAATCCCATTTTTGCAGATCCATATTAATTGATTTTAGCAAGGAAAACATGTTTTTAATAATTATCTTCCATATTTCATGGTTTAGATTTTAACATGGGCCAGAATTCGACTCATGGATGGATTTCCATGATTATTTGAGTTTGGAAATTTTCTTTGAATTTATTGGGTTTGGCTCCCTTTAACTAACACACGACTAATGACGACTCTATTGTGTAGGAGGTCGTTAAGATGAAGGTGTTAGTGTTATGTAGTCTTATGTAACATTGTGCCATCATGAAGAAATATTAATAACACTTTGATATATTCATATTAAAACACAATACATACGTTATCAATATCCATGTTTGTCATCTTTCTTTCTAATGAAATTAGCTGATCGTTCACATGCAGTCAAGTTCTCACTTCATCATCAAAGACTTACCATATTACCCATTCCTTTATGGTTAGACTTATGATGTAATGCTGATTATTGAGTTGACAAGATAAGTAGAATCAATTATGACAACAAGGTGAATTACTTTCTTGAAGATTTTTGAATGTGTTATGAGCAATTCATCCGAAACATAAAATGGGAAGTACGGACCTGGCGAAGCATTCAAAATGATGCTTTTTATATTTATGATTTTGTGACAGACATTCCAGTGATTTTGATTTGTTCGGTCCCGGAGGAGAGGTAACATTACTTCACGATATGATGACATTATAGACGTTGTACAGATGATGTCATATCTCCAGAATTGGGCTGGCCGCCATATTGGTGATCAATTGATAGTTTTCACTATCCATAAGTATATGGAACATAAAAAGCCTTATATTTATGTTTTATTCACTGTAGATAATGTCATTGGATCATAATCAACACTAACTTCTCATTAGAATGATGAAGGATTAATGTATTTGATAGCCTCGTGGTCATGATCACCACGTGGTGATCACCACGTGGTAACCACGTCTGCACAAGGTCTATACTGCAACATCCTTCTTCTTACTTGACAATGTATCGTCACATCGCTACTTTAAGATGACCTCATAATGTGCTGTTTATGTTTTCATTTGCCTTCACCTAATAAAGGTCTCTTTGCTTGCCCTCATCTAACAAGGAACCATTTAGGTTTTGCTTTGCCCTAATCTAATAACAATATATTTAAGTTTTGCTTGCCCTCACTTAATATCAATCTTTTTAGGTTTTGATTGCCCTCACCTATTACCAATCCGTTTAAGGTTTTCGTGATAATGATCTTTTTAGTTTTAGATTGACCTCGCAGAAAATACGATCATTTTAAGTTTTCCTTGCCTTCACTTAATAGTGATCTATTTAGTTTTTGCTTCCATTCAACTAAAATGCTCTGTTTAGACTTTGCTTCCCCTAACCTAATAATGGCATGTTAAGGTTTTGCTTGCCCTCTCATGATACCGATCTGTTTGGTTTTGGTCTTGCCCTCAGCTAACCGATACCTGTCACCCCACCCATCCCACTAGGATGAGCTGCTCGTTCCTATTACATGAGTGAGCAGGTCACGAGCTGCTCGCGAGGTGGGCTCACGGTGGACAAACTCACGTGCCGCCTCTGAGAGCCAGCCCGGCCTAAGGCAGCACACCGGCCATCTCTCTCACACACACAAACACACACAAACACAAACACAAACACACACACACACACACACACACACAAACACACACAAACACAAACACAAACACACACACACACACACACACACACACACACACACGGCCAGCACACAGTGGACATCGGCCAACACGCACGGACCACTCTGCCGCCTCATACGCTCGACCCCTGGTACTCTTAGGTCGAGAATGATCTCTATAATTTCTTGGATGCCAATATCCTAATGCCCATGACGATGTACACACCCGTGCACGCACGCATGCACACGCACACACGCACATACACATACAGACACACACGCACACACACACGCACACACACGCACACACACACACACGCACACACACGCACGCACACACACACACACACACACACACACACACACACACACACACACAGACATACACGCACACAAACAAACAAACACACCGAGTTAAGTTGTTATTAATTTACCCAATTTTCGGAAATCTTCGTATGTATACACAACTTGACAGTTTAGAGATGTGTGAAAGTATCAAGACGCGATGGTATTGCTTAACCTCGTCGATATAATGGAGGTCCAAGTTCAAGGGCGAATCCAGGAATTTGTACCCGCATCCTCTGCCTAGCTGCACCTACCTGCTGCTTACAATGAAACAAGCTTGACATAAACAAGAAGGGCACTTGTTATACTCCCTTTTACGAATAGCATATTTTCTGTGACTAACCACAATACTTAAAGGCAATGGCGCCATTAGTCCTTCAATTCTTATAAAAATTGGCAATAATGTAGATTAATATATAGGCAATTCGAAAATGAAAAAAGGGTGACCCCCTATTTTTCTCACATTTTTAAGATGCATATATGTTGAACTCTTATATCTTAAAGTTTCAAAAAAATCTTAAGGTTGGATCTATAATGGCGCCATTGTCTTTAAGTAAGAAATTTTCAATAATCATGGCATTGTTTGTGGTCAAGCATGATAGAAAGGAATATAAACTATTTTCTCATTTTTTATCCATATATATTATTTTTACAGTTGGTTTGAACATTATTTCATTACATATTGATTTAGAGCAAATACTTGTATATTTCATATAGATTTTTCTGTGTTTTGTCTATAAAAAAAAAAAAGGTCTAAATCAACCTGCATGTACCATACTGAAAATTAGCTATCCGTGGTACCCAGGCAAGCATGTGACGCTATTATAACGTTGCAGCAACATTCTGTTTAGTTCTGTATTGGTTCTTGTTACGTTATTTTGATGGCTCCCAATAACATTGCTGCAATGTACTGCTGTGACGTTGCACTGCGACGTTATTATAACATTCTGGTTACGTTATTCAACCTAAACAGAATGTTCTTATAACGTTCTGTTTTGGTTTCGTCCTAATCTCACCCAAAAATAATGTTTTAATAACATTCTGATTTGGTAAGGTTTCAACCTAACCATAAATAACATAATTGTTATGTGCCATCTAAGTAAGTACTTGACTAAACACGGGAAGAATTTGAACTCATACATTAGACAGGCTCGGGCGTGTCTGAAACAACTTCCTCTAAAACGTGTCAAGAAGTGTAAGGGATGTGTAAGAGCTCTTGCAGTGTAAATGGTATGGGCCATTACATAAGTGTCTCACAGGGGGTCCCCCCCCACCTTGCCTGTAACCCTGGAGCTGCCACTAAACTTTCACCTCCTTAAGTTGACCCAATGACCTAGATAATATAGTATTATATGTGTGTGTATATGTATGTATGTGTGTATGTATGTATGTATGTATGTATGTATGTATACATGTATGTATACATGTATGTATGTATACATGATAACTTGTGGATGAAAAGAATCATTTAGGAAGTTTTATATCCCTCTTTAGAGACGGGGGAGGGTTCAGGGGAATGGCCCTGGTCTCCCCGTCCGTGGTTCCCTGCTGCTGACGGGATTAGGAGGAGTAGGAGCCGGGGAGGGTTCAGGGGAATGGCCCTGGTCTCCCCGTCCGTGGTTCCCTGCTGCTGACGGGATTAGGAGGAGTAGGGGGCCGGGAAGAGGTCAGGGGGACGGCCCTGGTCTCCCAGTGCGTTGCTCTGTGATGCTGACGGGGTTAGGGGGAGTAGGGGGCCGGGAAGAGGTCAGGGGGACGGCCCTGGTCTCCCCGTGCGTTGCTCTGTGGTGCTGACGGGATTAGGGGGAGTAGGGGGCCGGGAAGAGGTCAGGGGGACGGCCCTGGGCTCCCCGTGCGTTGCTCTGTGATGCTGACGGGGTTAGGGGGAGTAGGGGGCCGGGAAGAGGTCAGGGGAATAGCCCTGGTCTCCCCGTGCGTTGCTCTGTGATGCTGACGGGGTTAGGGGGAGTAGGGGGCCGTGGAAGAAAAGAACCTTTTGAGAGGGTTTTCATGCCGATTTGAGCACTTTGAAAAATTTCCAAATTTGAAACATTTATGACTCCCAGTATGAGTCAACTATGGTTCAAAACTGACTCTAAGGTTGTAGCCCCGAGTGAGAATGACCATTGTAAACTAGTCAGGAAACTGTGAGACTAATAAAACATTTTCTAGAAATTTAGACAGATTTTTAACTTAATTCTTACAGTGAAAACCCCAACCAATGGATTTTGCTAAAAACTTGCATAAATGATATCTAGGCCTATCTCATGCCAAAAATGTCCCCTATTTAATGGAAATCATTTTACATATTTCCCGGCCTCCAGCCATTCCCCTCAGCTTCCCCTATTTGATGGAGTTAAGGTTGTTGGGGCATTCTGACGGGAATGCAATTACCTGATGACTTGTGGAAGAAAAGAACCTTCTAGTAGGGTTTTCATGCCGATTTGAGCACTTTGAAAACTTTTCAAATTTAAAACATTTATGACTCCCAGTAGGAGTCAACTATGGGTCAAATGTGACTCTTAGGTTGTAGCCCCGAGTGAGAAGGACAATTCTATACATGTCAGAAAATTCTGTGATGATTACAACATTATCTAGAAATTTAGAAAGATTTTTCACCTTATTTTTATACTGAAAGACTCAACCAATGGATTTTGCTAAAATCTTTCAGAAATGATAATTAGGCCCATCTTATGCCAAAAATGTCCCCTAATTGATGGAAATCCTTTTACATATTTCCCAGCCTTTACTCCATGTCCCTGACCATCCCTCTATGAATAGCCACCTCTAGCCTCCTGATATTCTCAGGTTGCAAAGAGCTGATGACTTGTGGAAGAAAAGAACCTTTTGATAGGGTTTTCATGCCGATTTGAGCACTTTGAAAAAAATCCAAATTTAAAACATTTATGACTCCCAGTAGGAGTCACCTATGGGTCAAATGTGACTCTTAGGTTGTAGCCCCGAGTGAGAAGGACAATTCTATACATGTCAGAAAATTCTGTGACGATTACAACATTATCTAGAAAATCACAACGATTTTTACTGTTTTTTTCACACAGGAAAACTCAACCAGTAGATTTTGCTAAAACCTTCCAGGAATAATAATTAGGCCTATCTCATGCCAAAAATGTTGTTGAATTTACAGGCATTGAATTATCAGGGGCCCACCTCAGGGACCAAGGATAGGTGCAGGTACCTGGCCCATTACATTATAGTGGTGGTTGGTTACCAACCGTCCCCCCTCCTGTATTGTTTCTATCTTGATTTGAGGCTCAGGCCTACCAGAAGGACACATCCAATCCCACTATGATGTATTAGGCTGGTCACCTGCACCCATCCTTAACCCATGAGTTGTCCCTGAGAAAATTTGCTGCCCATATATCCGACAATATTGTTGGCATGAGATAGGCCTAGATATCATTTATGCAAGTTTTTAGCAAAATCCATTGGTTGAGTCTTTCAGTATAAAAATAAGGTGAAAAATCTTTCTAAATTTCTAGATAATTTTGTAATCATCACAGAATTTTCTGGCATGTATAGAATTGTCCTTCTCACTCGGGGCTACAACCTAAGAGTCACATTTGACCCATAGTTGACTCCTACTGGGAGTCATAAATGTTTTAAATTTGGATTTTTTTCAAAGTGCTCAAATCGGCATGAAAACCCTATCAAAAGGTTCTTTTCTTCCACAAGTCATCAGCTCTTTGCAACCTGAGAATATCAGGAGGCTAGAGGTGGCTATTCATAGAGGGATGGTCAGGGACATGGAGTAAAGGCTGGGAAATATGTAAAAGGATTTCCATCAATTAGGGGACATTTTTGGCATAAGATGGGCCTAATTATCATTTCTGAAAGATTTTAGCAAAATCCATTGGTTGAGTCTTTCAGTATAAAAATAAGGTGAAAAATCTTTCTAAATTTCTAGATAATGTTGTAATCATCACAGAATTTTCTGACATGTATAGAATTGTCCTTCTCACTCGGGGCTACAACCTAAGAGTCACATTTGACCCATAGTTGACTCCTACTGGGAGTCATAAATGTTTTAAATTTGGATTTTTTTCAAAGTGCTCAAATCGGCATGAAAACCCTATCAAAAGCTTCTTTTCTTCCACAAGTCATCAGCCCCTGTGCGTTACTCTGTGGGACTGACGGGATTAGGATGGGTAGGGGGCCGGGAAGAGGTCAGGGGGATAGCCCTGCAGGTCTCCCCGTGGGTTGCTCTGCAGTCTAGGCCTTTACCAACACCTCTGGTCAGACATAGAAAGGGCTGGGAAATAACTAAAATGAGACAACCAAACATAGTGCTAATTATAGATGTCCCCAGCTGGGCGGGGGTGGGTGGGTGGGGGACCCCCTGTGAGACACTTATGTAATGGGCCATACCATTGACACTGCAAGAGTGTGAACACATCCCTTACACTTCTTGACAATGTTTGGAGCAAGTGGTTTCAGACAAGCCCGAGCCTGTCTAATGTATGAGTTCAAATTCTTCCCGTGAAACTAAAAGTTTAGTTGCAGAACGTTTCTGTTACATCACAGCTTGGCTGGGTAGGGATAGGCCTAATTCAAGGACAAAAGTAGCTGATGCACTTTTGACAAATCCAAATACGTATAATAAGCACACCCCTACCAACACTTATTTTCTGTGGGTAAATTTCGGATAGGAGATGAGCAAAACCACTTTTCTACATCCTAGTACGGCCACTGACACCGCTCTGAGTACAAGACAGGACAATGTATCGACAATGTTAGTCACTGAGATAGAAAACAAACATTGTCGATACATTGTCCAGTGAGGGTTGTCTCTGAATATAGTGTCCACCCCCCCCCCCCCCCCCCCCCCCCCCCTGTCAGACGTGCCCTGGCCCTCAGGTCAGACCTGGCCATAGACTGTTGTTACGTCCAAGTCCGCTAGGTGCTAAAACTAGGACTGTGAACCAGCAACCATTTTAGATGGGAATTCTGCATCCCAGCATGCTTTGGGGCTGCTGGTTTATGGCAGGTAGGACCATAAACCAACCAGCAGGCCAAGAACCATCAAAGGGGTTCCCCATGTCATTTATAGAGGGTCGATAAAAGAATTCCTCACAGATTTTAGGTGGCCACTAGTAACCATGGGCTCTTGTGGGTGTAAGGACCTATTATGCAAGAAGTATCTAGGTCATGAAAGGACTAACCCGACCAGCTCCTCCTCCTGCCCCCAGGTGGCCGGTAATGGTCCCACCCGGGGGCACTTCCGGCCCGGTCCCCTAGCGGCAGACAGTGGCACTAGAGGCGTCAGGCCCCGGATGTTAACGTAGATGGGGTCATGCAGTATGTATTGTCCATTGTTGGGACCTCGTCTTTCCATTATAAAATACCATTTATTTGTTGATTTGGGGCCTCCATGTTTTGGAATCACATTCACAGTGACGTCCAAAATCATCGACGTTGATATGTTATTCATATTACAGCCGAGGGTATAACCATTCAGGAAATATATAATGAAAGGACAATTAGTACAAATTGCATTCCTTTTATTTCTATAAATTTGAAATATTTTCTTCCTTCTCTCTCTTGCACACCGGTCCGTACATGTACTCCATGAGATCCAGGAAGCGACCACAAAAGTAAAATTTAGGGACTTCTATGTATGACCAAGAATAGGATGGAGAAACTGAATAGACATGAACTGTGACATGATGAATGTGCGTCATTTCCTATCTCATTTTATATCATTCTTACACTTTCAAATCCCATCCCAGCCAACCTGCGACATTACAGAAACGGTCTGCAACCATACTCGTTTAGTCAGTTTATTACTTACTAAGATGTCACATAACAATTATGTTATAATGGTAAAGTTCGAAACTCACCAAATCATAACATTATTATAACATTATTTTTTGGTGAGGTTAAGACAAAACAAAAACCAAAACAGAACATTGTAAGAACACTGTTTAGGTTGAGGAACATAACCAGAACTTTATAATAATGTCACAGTGCAACATGACAGCAATACATTTTTTTTTTTTTTTTTTTTTTTTTTTTTTTTTTATTGAAACATCATCACATACAATCATGTGCTTTTCAAGACGCCATTTACATATAACAATATATACATATACAGACAAACTTAAATACAATATCAATCATTCATTTAACCGCATTTATCACATGTAATAAATATAATTCTTTCAAATATTCACTCGTTAGACAAGACATTAACTCACTCTTCGTCTCTTTTTGCTGAAAATCATATGGCATGAGTTTCCAATATGAGTATGCTCTATATTTAATACTTTTTCGATATAATTCTAATACGGGTTTATCTAATTTCAATTTTTTACCTTGGTCGCTACGCAACAACCTAGTCTTAATAACACATGGATCTGGTTTTTCTTCCAAATGAATTATATCAAAAAGAAACAGCAACAACCTACGTAGTCTCCGGATATACAACATTTCAACCTTACAATACTTATGTACATTTTCCTCATCACCTTGTGTTATTTTACTACCATTATAATAATAATTACACACTATCTTCAGGCCCCTAAATTGCAAAAACTGCAATCTATCAATTAACATCTTTCCTCCTCCTTCAATCAGAATGTCCAAATAGTCAAAAAAAGGCAGCACCATCTGTTTATATACTAATAGTGCTGCATTAAATGTTAAAAGGTATCGTATGTTACTAAACACATATAGCTTATGAGACACCTTTTTAATAGTCGACTTCAAAAAGCAATCATATTGCAAACAACTATCCAAGGTAACTCCCAGATAATTGTACGTACGAGTTGTCTTAATCGTTAGACCATTTTCCATAGTTATAGGACTAATTTCACTGTATACACTTTCTAACCTGGGCAATGTGGTGAAATACATTTGTTGAGTTTTATCATAATTAACACTCAGTAAATTCTGCTCACACCACAGGTTATAGCATTCCATTCCCTTTGTCAATAACTTATTAACTTCTACCAAATCATTCCCGCTTGCAAACAAAACAGTATCATCCGCATACATTACTAACTTTATACCCGGACAATTATTATTCAAATATGAAACACAATCATTGGCAAATATTATATACAAAGCTGGCCCGAGACAACTACCTTGAGGAAGACCGTTTTCTACCAATACTTCTGCAGATAAAATATTATTAAACAATGTACGCTGTTTCCTTTGACATAGATATGAAGTAAACCAGCCCAAAACATCAATACCTAGTCCAAGGCTCTCCAGTTTCAATAACAGACGTTTATGGTTTATACAATTAAAAGCTTTAGAAAGATCGACAAAAACACTACTACAAATTTCTCCTCTATTTAACCTTTCGACTACATGATTTACAAAATAATACACTGCTCCACTGGTTCCATGTCCCTTCCTAAAACCATATTGCAAATCCGACAAGATATTATTATTATAAATGTAGGTCATAAGTTGTTTATGTATAAGTTTTTCTAATATTTTTTCAGGAAAAGGTAACAGATTTATAGGGCGCCAGTTTTTTGCCCTAGTTATATCTTTATTCTTCGGGATGGGCACCACTTTAGCTGTTTTCCAAGACTCGGGAAAAATACCTGTACACAGCGAACAATTATACAAATGTGTTATAAACAATAGCAAGACCAAAAAGGCATCTTTCAATATATTAATAGTAATATTTTCCAATGCTGACGATTTATTTGTCTCCAAATCTAACATAACTCGTCTCACATCGTCCTGGGATACCTCATATAAATTCATCACTTCTCCTTCATTCCGTCCTGACACACCTGAGTAATTTCCTATCGAATCTTCCTGTGTTTTTCCCAATGCTCCAAAGTAATCATTCAAATATTCAGTCGAAGATTCCTTCCCCAAAATTTTATTATCCTTTTCTAGATAAGTATCCTTATCTAATTTACCCTTTATTCCCCCAAAAACTGAGTTTATTACTTCCCAGAATTTTTTTTGGATTCGATTTATTCTCATTTAAGGACAATCGCTCCATTATAGATCTAGTACCCAGATTTTCTCAAAATTTTCCAGAATGCAAGTTCTACCTCTGAAGGTTCCAAAATGATCAAAAAAATGATGGGTCACCGTGGAAACTTTTCAGTGAAATCAGTTTCTTTGTGTTGTGATTCTGAAAAAAATAAACTATTCTAAATCACATTTGACTAATATCTTAATTCCATATTATTTCCAAATAAAAGGTAGGACAAACAGATTGAAGTCAGTAATAGATGAATTTACATGTAGACAAGTGAATTAGAGAGCATTAAGAAAAAAATCATTGGGTAAAATGCATTTTAATCTTCGAAATCTTCAAATTAAAATTGAAAAAAAATGTGAAAAAATGAAAAAATCAGAAAATATGCATGCATACAAAAAATTTGAATACCCAGAAAATCTTAAAATCAATATATATTGTAGAGAAAGCTATAGGCTATTATTTTCGACCAAAAAAATAGGGGGTCACCAGATGAACTTGGCCAGAAAAGCTGAATGTTCATTTTGAGATCTAAAATTACTTAAAATGGATTTTTATGAGTTTTCTCCGTAAGTTCACCTAAAGATTTACATGAATGGTAATCTTGATATTTTATATTATGCTCAACATACTCACAATCATATAGAAGTATTTCATATTATTATATATCATGAATTAAAAGAGTTACATGAAAAAAACTAATTTTTTCCTATTTACAATTTTTATCAGAATTTGCAAATAACCACAAATTCTGTCTCTTTTGGCCATATTTATCTACAAAAGTATTCTTGATAAACTATTTTTCAATTTCAATTATGATAGACTAAACATTAATGAACATTTCTGCAGGATTTGATAAAAATTGAAGGACTTTGACTTTCTCAGTATCTGGATAATGGCGCCATTGTCCTTAACTTATTCCTAATAACAACAGATTTTGCATTCCGAATAACTCGTTTTGTATCCCTTTTACACTCTTTATAATCTTCCTTACATTTATCTGTTCCCTCACTCAATGCCTTTTTATAAGCTTGCTGTTTTCTATTTATAGACTCCATTACCTCAGGTGTTAACCAATCAGGTCTACCTTTTTCTACTTTCCTACGTTTGATCGGACACATTGTATCCAAGCAACCTGTTATATTTTGATACATAACATCCCACAATTTATTAGGATCAGTTTCCAGCATGTAGTCAGAATAATCATATTTCAACAATTCCCTCTTAAAAGCCTCTGGGTCATATCTTTTATAACTGCGACCAGTTATATATGTATATACCCTTTTCTCCTTACGTTTTTTCTTGATAATACAGACAGGGAGATGATCACTTATTCCTATATGCAATACCGATGCCAGTTGTACATATTTCATATCTGAAAAAATCAGATCTATACAAGTTGCCTGTTTCTTGTCAATGCGAGTGCAGGATACAATATGCTGTCTAAGTCCTAAATTTTTCTCCCATGATTTTAAAATTTTATATCCCCTCGTATGCCTCCCTCTATAATTTATATTAAAGTCCCCCAATACTGTAGTTTCCATTTTCAATGGATTAATCTCCTCCGTAACAATATATAATTTATTCTCAAAAAGTTTCAAATTCCCTGATGGTGGTCTATAAAGTAATGTTACACGTTGCATTTTCATATTTGGATACTTTACATCAATTGTCAACATTTCAATATCCATCTCACTCATACTCAACGTATCATTCACTCTTGTATGGGATGCATACGTGTCTTTAACATAAATAATTAACCCCCCCCCTTTTTTAACTAGATTTGGCCTGTCCACTAAAAGGGTTTGTCTATCCAAACGATACAACGTATATCCCGATTGACTTATGAGGGAATCTGGTATATAATTACTTAACCATGTTTCACTTATACATATGATATCAAAATTTCCAAAATAAACAAATATTTCATCTTGTTTTCTAAAGAAACTGCGGGCATTGATATGTACTATAGTAAAACCTTTCAATCGTTGACAATCAATTCCTAAATCATATTCCATCATACAATGTCAAATATAGTCTCTCAACGCTACGATCAACAACTAAATATCCTGAACGTAGATAATCACAAAAAAACAATAAACAATATATACAATATTTATACAAACAGTTCAATGGCAGAAAAATGCAGGCTAAACAATGCCGTGTATATTCCTCGAAAAAGGAACAACAACAGCTAGTGCATAAGGATCCGGTGCATTTAAATCTATGGACCAATCCTTTAACCGGGCAATACACATAGCATACCAAGTCGTAGTGAAATCAATGTGTACACAGCCTGTATAAGTCACCACAAACATAGTTACATTTCTCGACGCGCTCCCTTCTAATCTTATTCTTAAGATATTATACCTCGATAATCCATACTGCTACTATAATTTGTTACAGAATACATATTATGGCCTCATATACCATACACTACGTACGAGTTGTTTATCTACGTAATTTTTCCATCACTTGACACTTTTTTTCCCTTATTAAATCTGCTCGAAGCTCCATAAGGCAAACCCCCATAACATTTTTCCCCGACCAAGACCTTGTCTGTAGGCGCTCATCATTAAGGGTACACCCACTCGCCCAGAATCCATTTCCCGTACGTAGCCTCTACCAATGGGAAGGGGTGTGTGTCGATTAACTGCTGTGCTAACTCTGGATTCTGGGTAAATTTACATCTTATAATTTCTTTCATTCGTTGGACCTTAATGGTCTCCCATAACGGATGATAACCTATTTTCCCTCCCAATATTTTTATATCTTTAGGGTTCGTGGTGCGCATTATTTTCTCTGCTATTTCCATTTCCTTACACACTAGCGCTTTCTCATGTTGGAAGGCCTGCTCACTACTACTATATACGACTCCGTTGAAATTAACCTTTACCATATAAAAGTTACTTAAAAAAGAGTTTTTGCTGCAAAAAGCTATTCCACTATTTGTATGTATGGTAAATTTAGTGGATAATGTTCTTACAAGGTCCGGGTCATGATGATACGTCTTCGGGGCAGTCACTTGTGCTTCTTTATTTTCATCCGGGGTGAGGACACGAGTGTACTCATCCATTAAGTCTTTGGGCTTCTCTGTTACATCACTACTTACTACTGTCCCGTTAGGCTTCACCGTTACATCACTACCTACTACTGTCCCATTGATGGTTTCCGTTGACCCATCTGCTTTCGCCTCACTCTCTAAAATGTTCATTAAATCCTCATTACTGTCATGTTCACTATCATCCGTTGTTTCCTTTTTATCTTCATTCACAGTCAGTTTTTCAATATCTCGTTTACGCCTAACACTCAAATCCGGTTTAAATTTTGCCGGAATGTTTTTGATATCACACAAAGGATATTCGATTCCGTTTAGTTTAACACTGTATATTCTCAGTTCCACTTTTGCCCCTTGTTCAGTGGCATACCTTGCTATTTCCCGTAATTGCCCACGTTTCTCCCGAATTTCGCGTGTTTCATATATGTTTACCCAGACTTCCGAAAATTTACTTCCCTTTAATTTTGATCTTGCTTTATAAAATTCTAGCCGTTTGGATTGTGTAACAAACGTTATTGCCAATGGTTTTTTACGGGCATTACCTAACCGTTCAAGGACTGCGATGTCCCCGCTTCCTATATTTACTTTCATTTCCTTCCCCAGTGCTATTATAACGTCCTCGTCTGTTACACGGTCACTTGAATGTAGGCCATCTATTATTAGAGCTCTTTCTGGGCACCGCTCAGCTGATGGTATAGGTCCTTTTCTAAGTTCTACTCGGGACAACACTCGGTGTCCCATCCCCTCGGTATCCATTTTTAATTCCTGCTGCATCTGTGCTAGTTTTTTCTGCATGTCCTTTTCATAAGTGGATGTTACACTCGCAAATTTAGTCTCAAGCACATTAAATTTGTCTTTGAGATCAGACATCTCCTTCTCGATTTTTTCTCTTTTCTTTGTCTCCTGGTCACATTCACCTTGTAGTGTTACAACTGATGCATGTACCTCATTCGTTTTCTTCTCATACTGCTCTATATCCTTTCTGATCGCTATCAGATCTGCTTTGGTAGTCATAGTCGTCTGCATATGGTTTATACGTTCGTTAAGGTCTGCCTTTGTGACCATCGAAGCTTGAATACCTTTTAGAATACTAAATATGTTCTCGTCTTTAGATGGCGGTTTTACTGATTGAGTCAACATGTGTCTTCTCATATCCTTATCCTTCTTCTTACTTGCATACCGCTGTGAATAATCACTCAAAGGGCAATCGGAATCTAAGCTATCGTTCAACTCGTCTGATTCCCAAGCGTCTTCGTACTCACTCATATCTTCTTGATCTTCTGGTTTGTTTTTCTTCGAGATCGGCGATTTTTCGGGTGTTCCCTCTGGCTTTTTCCGTTTTGGTGTCTCTGTCAGAGGCACAGTAGGCGTTTCAGTCTCCAAATAATGTTTTTCAACTTCATTCGTAGACTTCTCAGCCACTTCTGCAGTCTGTAATCCTAACCCGAGTCCGCCTTTGTTTACATTGTCCATGTCAACACTGTCCGCCATTGCGAACCACTCCACTGCCGGTAGAAATTTGTATTCCGTGTACTTTATGCCAACGCACTATATTTCACAGTCTATATTTGCTATACTTGGTCTAGCTAAGAGTTGTGCTTTCTGTTTTCACCGGTCTGCGAGTCGCGGCAACGACGAGCTCGCCCTGACCGTCATTGCAGCAATGTTATTGGTAGCCATCAAAATAACATAACAAGAACCAAACCAGAACGTTACTGCGACGTTATTATAACATAACACCTCCGCCTGGGATGAAATCACCATAAAGGTTATGTTAAATTCTAATCCACCTTACTAAAAAGCAGCGCTCTTTTTGTCAACCTCTGAATGAATGACGTGCCCATATCTGAGTTAATTTCCCGTTGCTTCGCTGTTCTCACGTGTCTTCCCCTCCCAGTCAATTCTCTCCATTTTCCTCTAAAATAAAAATATTCTTTCCAATTTCACAGCTCCAGATAAGTTGAATGAGCAGATACGATTGATACTCTGATACTTTCAAATTTTTGTCAGGTTAGGGACAAGACTGCCTCCAACCACGTTTTCAAATCATACAGCGTTATCAATTCTTGTCTCACAGCCGTTTTATAATTTGATAACGTTGGTGATTTAAGTTCTATGGCTTAAGTAAAAGATCTTTTCTTAATCTGATCTCTTTGCTGCTATACAGAACATAGTCTAACACATGTTCCTGTTTCCATCGCATTGAAGACATAATGTATAATAATGTAATCATATCTTTCAGTAATACGCATTGAAACCTGTTATGTGTCTAAATGTAACTAAACTGGTGTACCATACCTGGTAAAACAAGAAGCATGCTCCCCTTTTCTCATTTTCGCACCTTCTGGGATGGGAAATACCTCTCCTTGAAGTTTTATTAGAACGTTGGTGCATATTCTGTGGACCAAAGAGTGGGAATATCGGGGCGTTTCCCCAAACCAAACCCACTATTAATGTTATTGGGTCTTAAAGTGGGACTCTCTCCTAGACATAGGGCGAATTAGAAGTTTACATAATCAACATGTTTCGGCTTTTCAGCCTTCATCAGGATTAGAAATCTGTGAGAACTTTATGTTAAGTTGGTAGTAAAGTACTTTGCATCGGGTTATTTTTGTACGGTCTGTGCTGCACGCACAATGTTGTGAGACCTACGCACAATGTTGATTTATTTCTCTCAAGCAAAATAATCCCAGGTGATAAGGGCACGAACAAATAATCAGTTTTAAATGGGGTAGTTCCTTTGGTTATTTCATCAGTTGGAATAGGCTGGTGGTTTGTTTACGATCACTTGACGTATATATACAACGTTAAGAGTCTGATACAACACTGGGTTAGTTAATGTGTGTTTATTTAATAGTAAAGTAACGATCGGTGATGTGGTAGTTTAAAAGGTGCTACGGTTGTCTACTTAAGCCACTTGGCAACTAGATTACTGGAAATCGGCAGCGATCAATGTGGTTAGTCACCCAGCAATATACTAAAAAGCTAGTTTGTAGCCAGGTGATTAACTAGACACTGGTGCCATGATGACTGGTGACTAAACCACTAATTGCCATGGATTCCGGGTGGGAGAATTGGACATGTTTGATATTTCCCCCAAGTCATTGGTGATTAGTGCAGTTTATCGCCAGGCAAGGCGACGGAAGTGTCCTCTAATTATCGGCAGTTTTATGGCAACAGCATGTGTGTGTGTGCGTGTGTGTGTGTGTGTGTGTGTGTGTGTGTGTGTGTGTGTGTGTGTATACATGTATATATATATATATATATATATATTTATATATATACGGGCGTCGTGAGACCAGGCTTTATGTCTGAAGCTTTATGTCTGAATCTGGACACCTTTTTTGAGATTTGTCTAGCCCCTGTATTCTTCTCTTCAAAAGTCAATGCGTATATACATACTTTTGATTGTTATGTCACTGCATATAAAATATTTTCGACCCTAACATGATCATATATATATGCTAATACTTGGTTGATCGGAAATAACCAACCAACCAAAATGTCCTTCCTATCCGAGACTATGTAGGGATTTCACAGTTTAATCAGGTGAACAGTAAAGTATCGTCTAAATCTCCTCTACATGGACTTGCCAATTACTGTTATGATAACTTTTCAATTCAATAATTATGATCTTTTTTTTATGGTGACGATTTTGAGATCGCGATGAATTTCAAGGAAAAAATTGCCAAGGTGAATAAGGCTTTGGTCACGTTCTGGTGTGATATGCTAACCTAAACGCGGAAAAACTCTCAAGGTGCATTCATTGATTATCTATGCATTTTATATGTTTTCTAGACCCCCGCAAACATTTAGCAGGTACTACTTATTAGACATTTAATGGGACTCCTGTCTCCACCCACCTGCATTGGATTGCTACTTAATTCATGGACGTCCCTTAGGCCAATTCTAAATTAAAACAACTAGTACATCTCAGAACGGTATAATGTTATTCCCCCCCCCCCACTCCCCCACCCTTTTTTTATTTCGGTTATAGGGGGCAGTACTGTTCTTAATCCGAACATTACTAAAGCATTTTTGTGCTACACCAGTCCAACCTTACAAGTATAGAACTGCAACCTTTAGCTATGTCACCTTGTTACCAACATGTAGATCTGTTACTATACCTTAAAGAGGTTGTAAATAACGTTTACTGTCATTGTCATTTTCCCAGTGTGTTCTCCAATCCACACGTACTAACAATAGGCAATGGGCATTTACAGCACAGTGTTAACGTGAAATGATTGAGTCCATCATGAGGTGGGCGAGGTTCGGACCTGCTGAAAGGATGGGGTATTTGCCATGTTACTGCCCCCTCCATCCCCCGGGGGAATGTTTGCCGCTGCGTTTAACATGTAGACTCAGGCTACCGTGCAAACCAACAGAAAGCTTGTCCGTTACTTAGGGCTACAGGGGCCGATACAGGGGGTTGGACAGTGGGGGCCTGCTTACATAGGCTTGGTACAAAATTGTTGCGCATTTGCACACACGCGCACAATGTTGCCTTTTTTCTATTATTCAGGCGTAAATGCATCCTGGTACGCACCAGGGGCAGATACAGGATATCGAGGGTGGGGTCCAGTGGCGGATCCGGGGGGGGGGGGGGGGGGGGGGGGCAAAAGAGGCAATTGCCCCCCCCCCCCTAAACCCAGGGGTCGAAATTTTGGCATCTTAAAATTAAAAGATCTGTGTAAATCTGGTGTTTTTGATTTTCATTTCTATAAGGGGGGTTAGGGTTTGCCCTCCCCCCCTCCCCCAAGAGCACTGGCTCTGGATCCCCCCCCCCCCCCCCGGGGTCCAATAGGGTGAGTATTAAAACGATGTGCATTTGCATGTGCACACGCAATGTTTTTTTCCTCTTTGGCAAGTTTAAATCCCCACCAAAAGGGGGGGGGGGGGTCAGGACACCCTGGACACCCCTCCACCTGGAGCTCCCCCTGCACACTATAATAGGAGGATCTGACCAAGTCGGTTAACCAATCAGTGAGTGTATCACAATAATCGGCTGATTTTAGCACTGATTCAGATCACCAGCCATAAACAGTATTTAATTTTATTTTTATTATTGAACCACAATCATTTAACATGTTCTTCCTTGTAGGTGTGAAAAATATGTAATTCTTCAAGCTAATTAGGTTGGCAGACAAACTAAGTTAAGTAATGTCCGCTAATAAGGGAAAAAAAGAAAGAAAAGAAAAGAAAAATGCCAGTATACAGTTCCATAGCTCTGTCCATGCATGGGCATACTAAGATAAGTTCTACCCATTTTTCAGTTGAATATAAAAGTTTTTGAAAGATACTCTGTCACTTACATTCAGTAATTCTTTTGGGATTTTATCCCACAATGTCGCTCCAACATAGTAGGGACTTCGCCTATATATGTCAAGAATTTTACATCTTTGATATGAATCGGTACTAAGGAATGTTCCTTAAAGCTTAGAATACTAATAAATTGATTTGTTTTTTGATATAATAAAAGTGTCGTACACCAATAATGTTAAAGTATCGTATACCAATATAAATGCTCCCAATCTGGTTGACTTGCGGCGAATGGTGAAGTCATTAATCAGGTATATATACGCAATTGAGGAAGGAAAGACGTAACTGAGAAACAAGAATAAATTAAAGTGCAAACCCAACCCTAATACTTTGTTTTAAGTCCAATACTCACTAGGCTGTTTTAACCAAATCAGCCAATGGATTATTGTTAAAATCAGCAGGTTCTACAATAATAATCGGCTGATTTTTAGATTGATTCTTATTAAACTGTGCATCTGGTCTGCAAGAAGCAGCTCATTTTGTGTTCCTTTTATTGGGATATAGCGATAGCTAGATAGCATAAGTGTTATTTTATATATGAAGTTTTATACATTAACAGAACAAATATTGTCATTACATTATGAATGTGCCATTAGAGTTGCATTTTGTTAAACTTATTAGAACATAACAAAAGATAAACTAACAAGAGGGTACGGAAAATGTTCAGGTTTTTGAGTCGTTTCGTGTGTCCCAGATCTATACGGAGTAAGCGAGTGGAACTCTCGTACGTCAAAATCACCGGAAGTTGGGTCCGAAAACGTCATCATTCTCGTCCACGCACCCCTTACGTCTGCTTCCAAGTGAGTGAGAGTGACAGAATTTGGACCCAACTTCCGGTGCCTCCCGTACAGGAGAGTTGAACCCGCATATGGAGTATATAGTACATTTCAAAACTGTATATCTCGGGTATAATCCGCCAATTTCAGTGCGAATTTCAGCCCAGTTTCAGTGTATTGGGACCGGCCTTGCCAAACATGAAGTAAGTGGTAAAACATACAATCTAAGAGGAGAACTAAACTGGACGTCGAGCCCCATCGATCACAGTTCGCCCTGGTTCGCCCTGGTGAACATGGTTTGTCATAGGCCTCTGCGATCTGAGAACGTTGGAAATGTTGGACACTCATAGCCCTGTACGACCTGATCCCTTGCAAAATTATTCAACATGTTTATTATTTTCATAGAGATTCTGTGCGATTCAAGACAAGATTGATTGTGAAAATTATCATAAGGCACCTGCCTTCTCAGTGTGAATGCTATAGGATCAATTTCTTCAGCTTGCAATCAATTTGTTGCACCTGAGATTATTTGCAAATCCCTAAGATAAATCTTTCGTGGGTCTCTGTGACAGAAACATTGACCAATGCGAATGGAGCTAAGGGCAGATCACAAACCGTCACCTCCCCCCAACTACCCCCTATAATCTGGGTAAATACTCCCCCACGACGCCCCGTATACACCCAATCAATGGGACGTGTGTCAAATTGTAACGACTTACTACGGTGGCCCAGAAGAAAATCAAAAATGCCCCTTCATATTACTAGATGAGAGAATAGATCCATTCGGATGAGACATGAACGTATCTTTAAATACCCATTACAGACTAGCCACAAATGTGCTCATAATGACAGTCCAAAACAAACATAATGCGCATTCTGCGGCTAGTCTGTAAAGGGTATTAGACTATTTGATGAGAGAAAAGTTTAGATGAGCGATGAAGGCATTTTTAGATAGATGCCCTAATGCTTGAAGATAGAAAAGCAACACTTTTATGTTTGTACTTCTGGGCCACCGTAGGTCACACCTTGGCGTCTGGGACCCTATCGACCAGGTAGAGAAGGGGATTAGGGAGAGGAGTCACCGGCCACAGGTGTGAGTTGGGGTAAGCTTTGCCAGGCCTCCCGCGCCAGTTTCCTTAAGTTCGGGAGGCCTACGCTAGGGACAATGGCCAATGTGAACTGATTATTGGGTGTATAAGTGTGACGTGCGACTCGGCTGTGCAAACATAACGATCCCCCACCTCGTGCGTAGCTATTAAAGAAATTTGGAATAAATGATTTCTAAATGATAACACAGTTTATCATTACATTATATGTTTATCTTATACAAATTTAGCATACAAATAATGGCAAAGCTGCTTATGAGATGCAGATAATACTGATTCTTGATAGATCACAAATATTGCAGCCAGACCCTTTGTTGATGTTGTGACGTCATCTGCACAACGTCTATGTATTTGAGGTAGGAAAACAGATAAGTTGATTGCCAGTAATTGCCGAATCAGGAAATAGAAAAAAAGAAAAAAGAAAAAGAAAACAATCTGGAATTACTGGGAACATATGAGGCTAATGGCGGCTGTAATGATAATGTTTGCCGCCAAATATACAATGTGACTTACATGCCACTCATAAATATTAATTAGATTGCCTCTGATACAATGCATACATGTTCCAAAAAATACATATATCAACATAATAATATCTATAATTATATTACACATAGCTTTGGTGATAGGGGAATATATTGATTTGACAGAGAAAACAACCAAGAAACACATGGAAACAAACTAGCTGCAAAAGTTAGCAATTGCTAAAGCTACATGTATATAAGTCCCACTGATATTATATATATATAATCATATTTCATTTGATGTATAAGTATGATTATATGTGTATAGTCAATTGCCAACCGTGCAGAATGTTAGCCTAACTTATCTAAACACTTTTACATTGAATTTATATGCAATGCGTTAGAACAGCCGCCAGTCCGTGGCACAGGAAAGGGGATTTGGCACTAAGGAGCTTTAAAGTTGCATGGTGTCGTACCTGACAAAAGTCAGGTGAATAAACTGTGAATAATCTCTATGCTCTGAGTGGGTCTAAAACCGTTAATCCCTTTTACTGGGGAGGGAGTTTCTGTGAACGTAATTCGAATAATGTTCCCGGTAGACCAGTGTATAGACGGAGATCTAACTTGAAGTACATAAAGACCTTTTAGTTGAGTTAGATACGTACTAGCCAAAGTCTCCAAGAACTGTCAAACAAGGTATTACTATGCCTTTACGAACTAGTTAGAGCGGCAGGTCACATGAAGGTGAACGGTGGAACGAGTATGAGTCTGAGAGTCTTAAGCCCCATACCCACTAGGCGACTTTTTGCTGAATGGGCGTCAGCGTCGGTGATGGCGTCGGTGTCGGCATCGGCCCTCACTGCTGAACAGGCCCATACTCACACAGAATCGGCGTACTCGTCGGCGTACTCGTTGGCCGTCGGCGCCGACGCGTACGCAGATCCTTATTAAGCATGTTTGATAATTATACACCGACGCCGACGCCGACGCCGACGCTGATCGTCCTTGCTGATCGTCCTCAGCCGATCGCAAGTCGCCTAGTGGGTATGGGGCTTTACAGTCAGCTGCAGGAAGGTTACCACACACACACACACACACACACACCACAAACACACACACCACACACACACACCACACCACTGAAAACTAGGCATTTTTGTGCCCCAATACACTTGATATAAATATTTACATATTATATATTTATATAAATATGTACATATATATTTATTTAACATATTGATTTATTTCTAATATATATACATATATAATATGTACATATTTATATCAAGTGTATTGGGCACAAAAATGCCTAATTTTAAACGGTTCTATGGATGTTAACGGCTCCTGGACCATTGTGCCCGGGGCTAAAAATGTCATATGGCCAGCGGGACCTAACGTCATTTGATGAGTGGCCTAGGCCAAATGACAGCAGACTGGAGGTGGAATATAGACGAAGGCCATTCGTACCACCGACATGATGGAGGGCAGCATTTATGGGGAATACTGACTTATTTATCGCCCTACCTGCATTTGACAGTGGACAACATACCCATGGCTCCAGATTCCTTAATCCAGTGGCGCAACAGGAACGGGCAAAAACTCAACAATTGTGTTTTCTACAGAAACATGTTATACATAATATTAATAATAGTAGGAGTCTATACCTTGTCCCTAATGGCTAATAATAAAGCCTATTGTGGAATTTTTACACACGGTTTTCTAAAAAGAAAAATGTACCTGACGCATTGGACACTCATGTGCTGGTTTCTTTATATATGGTGGTGGGTGGTCACAAATTTGAAATACTTTGTGAAGAAACAAAGATTGTCAGTGAAAATATGACTTTTAACTGATTTGGGTTCTTTAAGTCCCCACCCCCACCACCACAAGCCTACCCCTACTCCCATCCCACTTGCCCGCCCCCACCGTATCCTTTCCCTTGTACCCAGTGCGCATCTGCATTGCTCATTAAAACTCCCAAAACAAGTCAGTCTTGCCAGGCATAGTCATGACAGATTCGTTTTGTCTTTTTATTCCCTGGAAAAAACATTAATCACAGCTGCATTTGACAGTCGAGCTGGATGTTCAAGTAATTCCTTTTTTTCCAATTTCAGTGTTTTCAGTCTCAATCTCCCATTTATTGAGACTGGTATTTTCATAGTTACGACCTGTAAATCCCCAATTGGTTGGGGGAAAAAGGTGATTTCATAAACAGTTTTCATTGTAAACACTCTTGCTAGGAACTGTTAGGTCCTATTTCTCTTTTAATATTTTCCAACTATCTCTTTATATCAAAAACCTTTTTCAACAATCTCATTTTCTTATATTAATATTTGTATTTGATTATCAGCAACAGCAACAACAAAAAACGCATATCATTCAGTGCTCATACATACAAATTTTCCAAATTTATCCTATCAACCAACTTGTTGAATTCTCCTGAGGTTTCAGCATTCGGCACCTCTTATTCTAACTGAACCCATAGGTTTGGCCAAAAGTGCCAAACCCATCCTAACCCTGGCGATTAGTGCCCCATAGAGCAGTAGTCGCTGGGGAATGGATGGACTTGGTACTTTTGGCCACCATACACAACTAATCACCGAGGTTTAGTCGCCACGTGGGGACGCGCCTTCAGAACCACCAATTTAAGTACAAGTGGTTGGAGTTGTTCACTGTCTTTGGTTTGCACTACTTTGCTTAACTTGTACTTAAAATGTACAGATTGGGTACGTATGCACATATTATGTATGCGTGCATACGAACCCAATCTGTGCTTAGCCACTGAAAACTCTCTGAGGTACCTTAAGCCACATCCCCACTTGGGCGACTAGGATTTTAGTGGCTGGGATACTAGTATTAACCCCTTCCAACCACAGCAACCAACACCAAAAAAAGTCCCTAGTCAGTCATGACAGAAAGGGTTAACACTAATAGGTTGGCCATTAAAATCTTAGTTGTCCAAGTGGGGACTTGGCTAAAGCCTAGTCACCACAGGGCAACTAGTTTGAAAAACGTCAACGGCGACCCTGTGATTTTTGGCGGATTGGTAGCCCAACAACTTATCATAAAAGGGCGTTGTGATATCTGGTGACTAAACCACTGGTCGCTGTGGTTTCTGGGGAAAATATTTGACATGTTTAATATTTTTCTCTAGTCACCGGCAATTAATGCAGTTAATTGCCAGGCAGGGGAGCCAATACTATCTCTAATCGACGGCAGTTTGATGGGAAGAACGTCCCAATGTGGCAATTAACTTTTCTCTTCATCGGTGACTAACTAGGCATCTGGTAATGTACTAACTTAATCAGCAGGCAACTAACACTAATTGCCGGGTTTTAGTCACCTCGTGGGGATCCCCCTTTAAAGAAATCACTCCTCTTGATACATCTATATGTACCTAATGGAGTACCCCAGATATGGTCTGCAAAATGAGGGGGCGGGGGATATGCCTTGTGGTACCACTTTGTGAGCCCCTCTTTAGTCTCAGAGAGTTAGAAGGTAGCTAATTTGAGCTGGTATCTGCAGTTTGTTTTACATAGCTTCTCAGCTTGCCGGGTACCTGCTGAACAAAGCTGGTTCCTGGCATGTAGAAAGGTTAAAGTGGGTGGCCTAGGGTTAGATTGGCTGGGACCAGTGTAAGGCTACTGAGCTAATGAAGGTGACTTTAGAGGGCTTCGTTTCAACGCGCTGTTTCTGCAGGATGCTAAAGGCCCTGTATACAGTACATAACTTTGACCTGCAATATTGGCAAGATATGAGGATATTACCCAGCCAAGGATGAGACATTATTATAACATTGCAGCAACGTTCTGGTTGTTTCTGTATTTGGTTCTTGTTACATTCTTTTGATGACTCTCAATTATGTTGCTGCAACATACTGCCATGATGTTGCACTGTGATGTTATTACAACATTCTGGTTACATTCTTCAACCCAAACAGAATGTTCTCATAAAATTCTGTTTTGGTTTCATCCTAACCTCAACAAAAAATAATGTTGTAAAAATTTGCTGATTTGGTGAGGTTGAAACCTAACCATCAATAACATTATTGTTAAATGGCATCTTGATAAGTAACAAACTGATAAAAAAAAATATGGTTGCAGAACATGTTTGTTATGTTGGTCGAAATTCGCAATTTGGAGTATTTTACACATGTGTAACAACGAGTTTAGTCTCCAAAGTTTATTATTTCTCTGTGAGATTGTCATACCACAGTTCCTGTCATGTAGTATGATACCAACTTTATCAGGAAGCTGGTTTCTACCTGCTGATTAGTTTGAGCTTGGTGGCGGCAGACTTCAATGGCAGTCAGTTTCCACTGCCATAACCCTACATGTTCGATCACTTTTCGCAGTTGCAAATAAACTGGTAACTTGGGCATAGGCGAATCCAGGGAGGGGGGGGGATTAAGGGGTAATGTGGCAAGTCCAATATTCATGTAATAACATTTTCTATTTCCTATTTTCTGCATAAATATATTAATCAGATATATCAAATGGTATATAAATGAAAATACTACAAGTGAGCTTATAATTATTTTCTATTTTCTATTTTCTTTCATACCAATACTTTACATTAAAGACTTATGTCATGGAATTGAAAATTGCACAAAACAGAAAATTGAACCCAGTCTTAATATGCAAATGAGCATACATGATTGACTGGCATCACTCTCCCAGCAGGGCATCACTCTATTAGCAGGGAACTTGACAGGAGTCTGGTGGTGCATAATAGGCTGTGTAGCATCAGGGAACCAGCGAAAATGAATATTAATGAGGTGGGCAGAGCCTAATTTGCATATTAAGACTTGGTTCAATTGTCTGTTTTCCTGTTTTGTGTATTTTTCAATTTAATGGCATTAGTGTTGAATATAAACTATTAGTATAAAAGAAAATAGGAAATTGAAAATGTTATTCTAAGTTCTGTTGTAGTTATTTCATTTATTGCATTTGATATATTTGCTTAATATATTTTTGTAGGAAATAGAAAGTAGAATATGCAATTATATGGATATTGGACTTGCCACATTACCCCTTCATCCCTCCATGCTTATTTTAGTCTTCATACCGTGCACCCACATTGAAATCTAATTACGCACTTTTTATATCAAATTGTTCTTTTCATCACACTAAACGTCACATGTGACCGACTTGTCACATTGTGTAACTTCATTTTTTTAGGGCGAGATAGAAATCATAGTTCTACTGCTGTCAGAGATGTTCATGTTTTACAGTTGCACGCTGTCATAGAAACTACACCCTTCTATAGAGGCAAAAATAAAGAAAAGAACTTTTGTCAGATTTTTTTTCATTGATACTGTTGCCCGGTTCAAGCACAGAGTTACCTTCCCATTGTATGAGTCTAAAGTTGCAGATTGAATGTCAAGCAGTGCCGTATTGCACAGCCTCCAACAGCCTTGTCTATAGCTATTTCTGTTTTGCTACATAGGCTTATAGCATTCCTCCGATTTATTTTTCACTTGAACTTGGGTTTGTATGAGTAGCAGAACGACTTTTCTGGGCCACTTGCTACCAGCTGTAGGCCATTGCTGGGAACCAGTGGCAAAGAGAGTTTCTGGTGTGGTTTAATAATAACCTAAAGGTTTGAGGTCCAGTCCACCTCATGGTGTACGGCATGTAACCCCAAATGCAGATGTCTTTTTTCGCCAAACATTGAGAGAATTTCCACAAATACCGTGCCTCACAGGCATATTCTACATGCTGAATGTGTGCACTGCCCAAATTGAGCCTACCCATGGAAACGTTCTCCCGGGAACATTCTATATCGGAGTCATTAACTTTCAGCACATTTTTGGTGCATTTTCAGCACCGAAAATGTGCTGAAAGTGTGCTGAAAATGCACTATGCCGACTTCCACATGTAAAATTGGCTGCCAATATGTAATCGGCAGGAAATAGTTACCAACACATTGGTAAATTTTATCGGCATACCGATTGTATGTTGGAAGTAGAGAAAGTGTATCAGCGTCAAATCGGCAGTGGATTTTTGGTACTTGGAATACAGCCTTAAGATTGTATAAAAGAATACAACCCTGAAGTCTTATCGTAAAATGGCATTTATTAAGGCCGTATTGCACATACCGAAAGTGCGGGCCGCCAATAATGACCATCGCCATGGCAACGTTCTTTGCTGGCGGCCCATACTTTCGCGCCACTTTCGGCCACCGAAATTGGAAAATCAGCCGCCAAAATTGGAAAATCAGCTGCCAAAATTGGAAAATCGGCAACCAGTCCCAAATCAGCAGGAAAAATTTACCAACATGTTGGTAGATATTATCAGCAGTACTGCTGATACATTATTGATGGTAGCGAAAGTGTATCGGTCTGAAATCGGCAGAGTAATTTCGGTATGTGGAATACAGCCTTAAAGGCCAATGGTGAGAAACCTTGGAATTTGTTTGTTCCCATGGGTCGATTGTGTTATGTTTAACTCGCAAATACACCTGAAGGCCGTATTCCACATACCGAAAGTGCGGGCCGCCGATTTGCAGCATCTCCATGGCAACGTTCCTTACCGGCAGCCTGCACTTTCGTCGCACTTTCGGTCGACGTCATCGGCGGCCGAAAGTGTGTCATCGGCGGCCGAAATTGTGTTATTGGCCGCCAGTCCAAAATCGGTAGAAAAAATTTAACAACATGTTGGTAAATTTGTATTGGCAAGGCCGCCGATTTTACATCGGCACTGCCGAATTTATATTGGCGCTGCCGATATAAAATCGGCAGTACACTTTCGATATGTGGAATACGGCCTTTAGTATACAGCGTAGGGATATCTATAAACCCTATTGCATTCACTACACAAATTGAGCTGGGATTAGAAGATTTTGCAATAAAATGACACATACTAGAGATAAAACTCTTTGTTCATCGTATGTGACATGCTCTGAATTGCCCATTTTTAGCAATTATATCTGTAAAACCACAATATCGCACCCACATCGCAGCCCAAGTAGTGTAGTGTAATATGGCCTTTACATCCCCACCCCCACACCACACAGTCCCACTGCCCAATCCACCCATATCGACCATCATGTTTAAAGGGTGCTTTATTAATGATGAGTCAACACTGTAGGACCCCCTACAGCTTGGGCAATATGTACACATTAATCTTTGGACTGGTCCACCTGGTGACATTCTGCTGGCAATACCATACATGTTTGCGGATTCCTACAAAGTCTGCTAGGGCCATTTCATAATCGGGGTGAAACCAGCAATAAATCGATCCTTTAACAAAAAATGTCAATGTTTCTATTCTTGAAAGGAGGGAACAGATAAACTTTTGGTTTGAAATTTTATATTAATATGATATTAAGTGATGCACATTTACAAAACACATATTGTCTGTAAACTTTGCATGAATCAATCAGAATAACGGCTTTTTGACGATATACAATTCAGGAAATTACAAATTGTTATGAGATGATAGAAAACAAGCAAGTTTTAGAGTGGGTTCTCAGCTGTTTTAGTGTAACTAATTTTTCTCTAAAATCTTGTTACAGTCTACCTTACAAACTTTGACAGTAAATAAACTGAATCAGGGTTTCTAATAGGGCATGTCCAGCCAAATAGCGGTGCGAAAGGGCATGTCTGTTACCAGCCAGGTGTATCCTGTAACAGGATTCCCGTACCGGCTAGGATTTCTATACCGGCCGCGTCAGTGCGCATGCGCTAAGGACTTAAGATAATCTCAGGACGTGTTCTGTCAAGGATGCCAGTCAAAGTTGTAATGGGTAGCAAACTAAAGATATATCCCTCTCATCTTTTACATCACTAGGGTTCAGACCAAAAAGGCTAACTCGTCCCTACTCCTAGTCTGTGGAAGGGGTACCTGTCCAGATGGGCCCAAGGCTAAGTGCAGCCGACCAGTCAAGTGGCCCGTTACGGCGGCCGGTGTCGGAATCCTGGCGGTACGGCAATCCTTCCACATATCCGGGTGTTCCCCTGCTACCAGCGGTCACTGGTACCTGTAGTATGTGCAGTGAGGCGTGGCACCAGTGACTACCACTGGTACCTGAATTAAACACACAGGGTAGTCTGGTGGCCAGCTGGACCCACTTCCAGCCGCTATTGGCAAACACTCCCTATTGTGTTCAGCTGAACTTTCTACAAAAACATTTATTTGTTTCCTAACAAAGAAAAAATATAAAAGCTATTACTGCCCTCCTTATTACTGCCCTGAAATTCTGCTTCTCAAAATCTCTGTAAGTTAATCTCTGTAAGCTAATACATCCCAAAGTGGACAGGTCTATTAGACCTGTCCACTTTGGGATGTATTGCTGGCATGATACAGGGGTTGGACATAATTTGAGGTTTTGCAAAGTCAGGCACTGACACAAATCTGAGTGAATGAGTTAGTACTTGTGTTTTCTAAGTCAATAAGGTGTTGATAAATGAGGATGAATTATTATTTTCTCTCAATAAGGTAATTACCACCATTTTAGGTGAACCAAAATAAGGTATGTTTTTGTGATTTTAGGGTTGGACATTGTGGGCAAAGCTGAAGGGCTTTAACACTGTTCCCTATGGGAAAATGCCATTTTTACTTTCCAGTCCTACAGCTACATATTTAACATCGTTTTGAAAATAAAGGCTTATAAAGGTTAGTTTTGGGTAATATTACTAGTAAAATTACTGTGAATCAAGTAGGATGAACATTCTTCTAGAAATGTTGATATCATAGAAATAAGGGGTGGGCTAGCTGGCAAAGTGGACAGGTACATTCAATCAGTTTGGTTTAGCCCTAGGAATGCTGTCAGTAAGTTTCTCAATAAGAACTGAAACTATAACATATGGTCAGTAATACTTTTTAAGAGTTACAGTGGTATGGGTTATTAGTATATATAAACAAATATAGATCATAGCTAGTTAATGAGCAAACAGAATGCTCAATTTAATATTTATCCATGCTTAAATTTGCCTTTCAATACTTGTTTTCCACATATTAATATTCCACAAAGATTCAGGGTGCGATGGTGGTGCAGTGGTTAGCACGACCTACTTGGATGCTGTCGGACTGAGATTGACATTGCTATGGAGCTGTACTCTGTACCTCATTGCTTTCCCCTTGTGGTAAGATTGGGTTATGTGTCACCTCTGGTTGTGTGACTGGCCCTGTCCGTTGGACCAGTCAAATTAAAGAACATCTACCATGGTGCAGGGGAAAGGTCTATACCTTCTAATAGATTGTATCACCATCGATGCCATCGATATGACAATGACAGTTAATTAGGGCATAAAGCAACCAATCAACCAAGGTCCATGTGGGTTGGCGAAACCCCTAAAGGTTTGGCTTTTACTGAGACGTTCTGCAGTGCATGTTTTCTTAGTTACTATTCTACCTTATTGTACTTTTGAGCACACAAGTTGTGAGAATCAAAATACGGTCACAATCACAATATCAATCCCTCCTTAACCAGTAGACCTATAGTGAGTTTTGTAAGCTGTTAAAGAAGTTTTATACATGAAACACTTTTTTAAACCTGCATATTATTGTTTCCCAACTGGAAAAAAACTGACTTCTGTAGCTATGGAGGATGGTATGAAACAAGCAACAAGTAATATGTTACCAAAGGCTTGTATTAAGGAATCTATTACAGGCTGCCAAAGTATAGCCCAAAAGTCCAATTTGACTGAGTTTGTAGAGTGGTATTAGAAAATTGTGTTGGAATTTGCATCTCTGGTCACAAAGAATCCTTGTATATATATCTGATTAGAAGAACATGTAGTTGCATGAAGTCTTCAATGAATTAAAAGTAAAAAATCCAATATGCTGCATCAATTTGTTTGGATTCCTTGGGATTCTGAGGGATAAGTGGTTATGTAAATGATCCCATCAAATGACATAGGACATTTTCTTCCAGTGTAAATGATATGATATCAATTTTGCTACAATGTGACTATTTTTATCATCCCTGAGGTTACTGTTTTCTGCATAAGATAAATACTCTTTTGGGAAGAATATGTATAACCCTGAAGCCAAAAATAGATCTAAGTTTCATTTGATGAATTTATCATTTTCTTTTTTATGTGCCAGCACCACTAAATATAGCATTTGAAAACCAAAAGCACAAAAAAGAGTTGGTTGCCTAGACATTTGATTAAAAGTTGAGTACCCAACCCTGGTGCAAATGGGATTTAACAACAGAAAAACTGAGTGAGACATGTTTCTAAGAGAATGTTCCATTCCATTTTTATTTTCTATTTGGATGTTTAAAGAACTCTGATGGTATGTGCACTACATTTGCAAGCCTTAATCACCTCTCCACATCAATATATTTTGATTGATATATATTCAGTACTAATCATGAATTAGTTCAGAGTGATTCAGTAGTAAACAACAAAAAAACGTATTGCTATTAAACTGTAGGTTAGAATTTCCTTTTTATGTTGTGCACTTTCTGAACAGAAGTGCCACCTAGACATAGATATTGGATTGTACAATGTTAACATTGTAAAAAAAATATTTTGTACATATAGCCTTGTTAGTGATTTTTTAAAGTTGTTTTTGTTGTCAGAGGTCCTGGTGGACATATGGATTCCTCAATACAGGGTTTTGTAGCTCAGGTCTTCCTGGAGGTCCTAATGGTCCTTCTAGACCAGTCAACCATGATACCAGGTTTGACCTGCACCCCATTTTGACCCGTCGCCCCAGTTTGACCCGTCGCCCCGGTTTGACCTGTCGCCCCGGTATTACCTGGCAGTCCAGATGGGCCTTGTGATCCTGGTGATCCCCAACCTCCATATGAACCTGGGTGGCCCTCAGGTCCTGTGGACTGACCCTCAGCAAGATAACTGATCCAACCACCTGAAAACATAGGATATTGTGTATCATCTGCAGGTTCAAAAGTCTGGAATTTAAACAAAACTTGATACATGAAGCTCATGCAGTGACCCATTTAACCAGATTATTTTCTGTGAAGTTCAAGGAAAGATAATGAGCTAAATGACCTTACCAAGTACTGATGCTTGGTCTTTGAAATTAGAATAACCAATGTAAATGTGTATTAGGGAGGATTTAATCCATCTTCACCTCCTTAAACAAATTTTAAGACAAACAAGGGTTCTTGTTCAATCTTGTTTACAATCTATTCATTAATGAAATTCATCCTAGATACAACATATATATATATATATATATATATATATTGCCCTACTGGTATTCCCTCTGGTTATTTTCCTCACAATTCACAACATATCCTCTGTTAAAAGTATGATCCTGAATACTCCCTGTGAGATCAGAAAAATTACACTCATACACCTTATTACCTTGGGCATTGATTTGTGCATGCCCACCTCATATTCAGGGTCATACTTTCAACCTCAAATAGATTTCCTTTTAATATCAATTAACTGGTCACATTCTGGACTGGACCACAGCTAATCCTCAGTTGTTAATTTAGGAGGACACCCATCCCAATCTCCCCATTCTCTGGGCAGCAATGTTTATTCAATGATTATATTAGTATTTTGGTCTAGTTACCAAACCATTAGGGAGACATCAAAATTCACCGCAGCAGGTCACAGCCAATAGTCAGTGACTTGACATAAAATTGCCACTATTCTTGGATACTTAGGTCGCGACCTGCTGCCATTGGGCTGCAGCCTGATAGGAAAGGGGTGGAGACACTATCTTAATGAACCTAAATGACCCCATTAACTAATTAATTAATTAGTTAATTAGTCCTAATAAGGTTATTAAGATATGTAAAATATACAAACATGAGCAAAATGTTCCATTCTAATCTTTCTTACCAATAAAATAATATTGATAAAGGGTGATGCCTGGCACCTTCAATCGGATAGTAATGGGTTATAGAATTCTCAGGTTCACAGCCCCTGAATTTTGATATATTCAGTTTCCACCCCATTACAAACTGTGAAATAGGGACGAGTTAGCCATTTAGGTATGAATCCTAAAGACCTATCAGAAGAGAGGCAAATACATGTATAAATTATATTTACTACTTGTCCTGAGCAAGTGGATAGGCAACTAGATGAAATTTACTATTATGACTGCCATCAGAGGCAGATTTTGGGGTGGGAGACGGTCCTCTAATACAAAAACAGCAGGATTAGATTAAGTAATGATTTCCTGTGTGGTCCAGACAAATGACAGCCAATCAACTGTAATGCAATTATGTTTGAGTAGTATTAGATATGAATTTTACACCTCAGTCTCATGAATCCTCAATACAAATTCTTATGTGCTCATTTCATATGTGTCTGTATCTAGGCAAAGAGCATTGTCAAAGTGTTTGCTTGAACTGTTGTGACTTGTTGTAACTCAACCTCACCTGATCTGCTTATCATACAAAATCCCATTAATCAACTCGTTTACCTTTTCTCACGGGAACGCCTATGGCCATTGACCAGCATGACGATGCACCCTCCATAGCAAACTGTCATTGCTTGGTTTACATTGACTGAGTTTTAACACATATTTTATACAAATGAATCCTTTATCTTGGTTTGCACTGAACTTCAGTACAGTCTGTTGATGCCTGTATAATATTGCTCTATAATAATTGTGACCAGTCGTGGGGAAAGGGTGCTCCGTGTGGTATAGCATAGAGCACCCTTTCCCCTCGGCTGGTCACAATTATATAAAATGCTTTGTAAAAAAATCAGGGGCTATGTACTTGGGATGCTGCGGCAGGCTGTGGCAAAACGTTAGTTATAACCTTATGTGCCACTGAATGGATGCAGCTTTCTATAACCTTTTATTTTCTCACTAAAGGTGCCAGATACCACCCTTTATCAATTCATTATTTTGGAAAAGATAGAATGGAACCTTTCTTTTTTGTTTGTATATTTAAATATCTTAATCACCTCGTTAGGGCTAATTAACTAATTAATTAGTTAATGGGATCATTTAAGGTCATTATGATAGTGTCTCCACCGCTTTCCTACCAGGCTGCAGCCCAATGTATGTGCGACCTAAGTATACCAGACTGGTGGCAACATGGTGTTAAGTCACTGACTATTGGCTGCCACCTGCTGTGGTGAATTATGACCCTAAGGACCCTACACTTCATGTAAGTATGGTTGACTAAAAACTGTTTACCATCACAGACTGTATGTGTTGGGGAGCTCCTACCTATTTTTATTAGTTGATAACTGTTGTCAGGAAAGGGTTGATAGCAATAATAGAGTAGGATTGTTAGTAGCAAATTAGGAACCTCTTATAATCTTATACAATTCACATGGTCCTCTGCTTTGTACTATATATAGGTTTAATGTTTTGATACAGCTTATGACATGTTATATCATATACATATATATTCAATCTAATCATATTTGTACCTCTTCCTAAATATTTTTCTTGAAAAGACTAGCTTAGGGCTCAGTGAACATAATTAGGGTTAGTCCACAAACCGGTATGCAACTATTTCTTTTTATTTATTCTGGTGTACAATATTATCATTGTCATTGTCATTATCATTAATTTTTACTTTTTTCAAGTTTCAATGATGAAACCTGCTCCAACTTACTTGTCAAAATGAGCATCACTGTGAACATGATAACCAGGCTACCCTTGAGCAGATTCCACGCCATGTCGCTGGCCGTGTATGCTTGTCCCAGGTACAAGTAGAAAAAAACTCGTCCCTTAGGGAGATCCTGGTCTATGTGACTGTTCACATGTACAGCTTTGGATATATGTGTGGATAGTAACTGCGTATATGAAATGGCCAGGCAAGGCTCAGGATTGATGCCCCCTGGAGATCTCAGTTCCCCCATTTGTATGCAAATTTATGCTTGTTGCTTACTTAACGTGAGATTCAGTTTTTTTTTTTTGGTTTTATCTCAGTAACTAGTAACTGCGCAGGTGAAATACACAAGCGGAGATCAGGCGTTACACAACCTAGAGATTTCAGTTACCCTATTTGTATGCCAATTGATACTAGTTGCTTACTTTGATATGAGATTCAGTGCAGCCCATGCTTCACAGACTGAGGGTATCAGGGGAAGGCAGCAGGAGACACAGTAATAATAAAAATAATTAAAGCCTTTATTATTTCTTTAGGAACCCCTACAGAATGGTCAGGAACCTTAGCAGGTTTATCAGGAACAACTTTGGTTTACCAGTAGCCCCTGGAGATTATCCAGGAACTCCTCTCAGATATAGTATGTAATTAAACCATCATGCTATACATGTTATCTCAGCGAATCAGTGTCATAGATTCACAAGATCATCCCATTAATTGTGATCTTAGAATAACATTAAAGTCAAGTATAGATATCGCATCGTGTATCATATCACAGGCTTTGGAAACACAAATCAGTGCATGACTGCATTTCTATTGCTGCTGTCAAAAACACTTATGTTTTATTTAGATTTGACCTCATTTGAAAACACTGAACAAGTTTGGTTATGTATTACTGTCAACCAAATCTAGGTTATAATTTTTGTGGTTGTCTTGGTAACTCCAAAAGATTTAGAGCCCTGTGATCTGATGAAAGCTGGTGTTCCTGGGTGGACGGGAGGGGGAGGGGGAGGGCAGGCAAAGGGAACTGGAATTGGAGAGTTGATGAAGTGTGTGCAGGCAGGTGTTATTTTCTCAGAGAATATGACATGAGACCTTATATGTTACATACCATTCAAAAGGTAATTATAGGTAGGCTACGATCTCTGAGTCGATAAAATCTTTGATCCAGTAGCCGACCTATTCTCACTCTCCGCAATCTTTCTTAGACCTGTGACGGTATTTTCACATTATGCCTCGCGTTATGCTTGTAACGCGGCAAAGTGACGATGTCCCAAATCGATTCTGAGCTAAAATAACCACATTTTGGGGCTTATTTGATCTTACATCGCAGACACTTGGATGTATAGAATACAAATAAATCATTTAAATCGTCCAAAATGGGGCAAATTAGACATTCAAGCCTGGAATCGTTATGGTGACCATGTCCCAACGCGCGGCTGCTGCGCGTTATGCCTGTAATGCGGCAAAGTGAAGATGTCCCAAATCGATTCTGAGCTAAAATAACCACATTTTGGGGCTTATTTGAGCTTACATCGCAGACATTTGGATGTATAGAATAAAAGTAAATTGTTTAAATCGTCCGAAATCGTTATATGACCAAATAAAACCAGAAATCCGTGCAGCGTTACAGGGCACGTTAGGCGTGAGGCGCATCAAATGTCGCGTTATGCTTGTAACGCCCACCATCTCGCTTTCGATCCGTGAAGAAGGGATCAGGGTCAATTTCTGAATATTCATCAAATTTGCAGGCCTATTACACCATGAAATCGGTCAGTCTTACGGGTCAAATAAATATAGACAGGTAGATTTGGATACATAGATAAGTATCTCAGTGTCCAGAAATTAATAGATTGTGAAATAACGCGACAAATCGCGCAAATACATTGTGTTATTTTCTTGCAATTCCTTCGCCTCCCCCAGTGAGAAGGCAGACCGCTCCACTCACTGTCTCACAACGGCCGGGTGCAAGTGCCCCGGTCGGACGTTACGGCTGGAGGCTCATCTTTCACCGCCTGAATACCTGGATTACAGCGGTAACTGATGATTTCAATATATATATTTTGGACGTCTGGACCCCCTTAAACGCATACAACGCATTGAAATCTGAAAAATAATTATTTAGACCTTATTAGGCCTATCAAATGAAATTCATGTATATATCTATGTTCCCATATATCTCATGGTCCTATATATCAGAATATAGATTGATATTTTAGGCCTGGAAACGCTTGCAATAATATTTTACAGATGGTTACAGTCTTAGGCCAAGAGGCTGGATGTCAAAGCAACTCGGGCTTTTGGTCAGACACTGGCAATCTGAAAAATAATTATTTAGACCTTATTAGGCCTTTCAAAATGAAATCCATGCATATATCTATGTTCTCCTATATCTCAGGGTCCTATAAATCATATAGTTTGATCATTTTAGGCCTGGAAACGCTTGAAAGAATATTTTACAGATGGTATGAAAAAAAAAGGCAGGCCTAAAATTATTTTAGGCCCCATCCAGCCTATCGGTCGGACACTGACAATCTGAAAAATAATTATTTTACCCCTGTCAGGCTGATCAAAATGCACTTAATGTCAATATCTATGTTTTATTATGTCTTAGGTCCTTATACATCGCGTGGTTTGATAATTTTACAGGTTAGCAATTCAAATATTTTGAGACCATGTTTTACAGATTTAAGATTAAAATGATTCAAAGATTAAATTATTTATGAATTTGTCACTATAGTGTCATTTTTCCCTATCTACCATCAAAATATCTTATCTAAAAAATATTAGTTATCTAGGCCTAAGTCACTGTCAGTGTCAGAATCATTACTTCTCAATGTTGAAACATAGGCGTCACATTGTCAATAGTTTTTTTTTGCTGCTGTCAGTGTCTAGGCTTCCAAGTTTAATATTTTTTTCAGATTGTCACTATAGTGCCATTTCACACCCACCACAATAAATCATAATATTATTCTTCATAACTCAATAAAGATTAAAATGGGCCGACCTATCTCTATCAAATGCTTTTGCCTTTGATAGTAATTCATGTGTCGTTTGGTCTTGTTGTAAGACCTTTCTATTGATGTATGACATATCTATATTTGACCATTATTCCTAAATTATTCAAATTTGACAGAAAAAGAGAGATAGAAGATGAAGTAGTTATAGCAATAATATGATTATGATTAGTAATGTAGGTTATATAACACCCATGTATAGGCTTTAACTGAAGATAGGTGAGTAGTTTGGTTTCTATAGATTATCAGTTGAGCACTTTTTGAGTGTAATAGACATAATATCCGGCCTGTTTTGGACCAGGACCATTGAGACTGTTGAGGCCTAAATGTATATAAGGCTACACGTGTATGTTATTGTTACACATTCATGGTTGCCGCTAGAAAGAGTACAGACGTGTATCTTTCCATAATATCCAGCATACGTTATAGTTATATATATATATATATGGTCAACTCTCAAAAAAACCGACCAAGTCCGTTTTTTAGCCTATTTCAAGGCTACCGGTGTCAATTTTCATCGTATGATGGTTTTTATGGTACCAAATTATGCGGATTTGCAAGCTCTATCTTGCGCATACCACTTTTACTATTATAGAATAAAAAATAAATACACCAGCCCCAAAAAACATCATTTTTCTGTCAAATTTCCCCCAAAATAGTTTTATTTTTAAAATAAATCATTCTGGCATTTTTTATAACCATATTTGCCGATAACCAAGTGATATTTTTTACATCCCTTATGTGTTACTGTATTATTTTAAGTGTTTTACACATTTATTTGACTAATATTTTTTTATACAGAGCGATACAGAACTTTGGGGTAGCCATTTCGTAACCGTGTCAAAACATTACAATAACCTAATCTGGAGAAATATATTTTAAGAAATAGCTACCTGTCATATTATATTTAAATACCCATGGAACTTGCATATTTGAAAATAAAAATGCTTTATGCTAGTAATATTAAATAGACTCATGAGAAGGTCCCAAATTCATCTAAATCGGTGTTGTGTAGGTAAACCCGTAACCGTGTCAAAACATGTTATTTTAGTGCCATTTTCACATGCTTTAATATTAGTGAAAGATTTTTTGGTATAATGTGCAGCCATATGGGTATGAAATGGCATAATATGAATCTAATTATTATTTGTGTGCTAAGTAGACTATATTGGCACTAATGTGGCGTCATAATCGTTTCGTCACCGTGTCAAAAAACGTAACCGTGTCAAAACATTGACAAGGCGGGAAAACTGACACGCCGGTGGCGCCGTCTGGTGTTTTACGCGGAAGATATGGGTCCAAACCGGAAGAGGGGGTTGTCTTCGACCGAGACGCTGATAGGACGTACGTAAGGTGAGCAATTCCCGACTTTTTTTTGCATTTTAACTGAAAATATGCATGCGAATGACTGTCAAAGTTTGTTATTACGGTCTAGTGCACACAGTAGAAGTCATAGATAGCTGTCAAAACTTTCAGGAAAGTGTCACGGCGTAATAAAGATGAAATTCCAAATCGCGCGTTATGGTTTCGGCGCCTTAGGAGCAAAATTTCAAACGCCGTAATGTTCAATGTCATGTTTTGACATGGATACGTTTTTTTTGACACGGTGACGTGTCAAAACATATCATTTTCTACTCTATGTATACCCATAAAGTTCGGGTACACATTATTGTGTGTTTATAGTACGTTTCGACCAGTTCCAAAGCTATTTTCAACCTATCATTTTCGCGCCTCCTCTTGAATATTCCGTCGTAAATTCTGTACAACATGATAATTTATATGATATTTCTGGTCATTTATCATTACAAATATAAAAAAATAAGCTCCCATAGACAAGTCTATACTAAAATATGACAGTACTATGTCATACATTTAAAATCATAATACAAATAATATAAAAAAACATTGCTGTTTTTACAGTGACCCCCACCTTAATCTATGTGTTTACACGCGTAACCGTGTCAAAACGCGTGTCAAAACATGTCAAAACCTATGTTTATATCATTTAATTTACCTTTTTTAAATGTTTTTATCCTAATCTAAGTGTAATTTATTGTCTCCAGCTACACACGATGTCTGACGGTAGTCTTTCGGACGAGGTAGACCCCTCAGCCCAGAGGAGAGGCGACCTGAAAATGTTCAACAAGTACCAGCGCTTCCGATATCACGAACGTATGGACGACGAGGAATACCGCCAGGACCAGCTTGCCAAAAAACGCAGTAGGGAGAAAGTGAGTAAAATACATTAGCTATCATGCTGTACACATGTCTACACTTGTTAATGTATCTAGTTAATATTGATACACCACCGATTATCTTTCCAATAATTATGTCTATATATCAAGGCTTATTGTGGATCTACTAGTAACAGACTCAAACTTAATGTCTATCATTGTCCTTCTCCTACTAAATCCCCATACCCACTATGCAACTTTTACACAGTTGGGCAACAAGTCGGTGCTAAAATTGGCTGATATCTATGATCTGCTGTAACTATATACCATAAACATAGTCCAAAAAAAATCAATATCACTTTCATATATTTCTTACAGCGACGACGAGCCAAGCTGAAGCACCACCCGATCGAAAGGGATGAGCAGTGGGTTTCCGATGAGAAGGAGAGGAAGAAGGGCAACAGTTATGACTGCCGGGTGAGGAAGAAAGGTCAGTATCTAAGTATTTCTAAATTTAAAACCGTGTCAAAACCGTGTCAAAACAATAAAGTTCTGTGGGATAACATGAATAGAACCAATTAGAAGTGCCTAATACTGCTATATACTCATATAAATAACCATGTCAAAACTAAACCTTAAACCAGAAAGCTAGCACTACATATTTTATGTAATGTATAAATTTTACATAATTCCCTGCAGTAAAAAAGAGGCTGGCGAAGGCAGCTGCGTCTGGACAGACCCCCCCAAGCGTTTCTACCCCTTCTAGAAGAACGCGCAGCAGAGGTCCTGCGGATCCAGATGGAGTAGTAGGTGTCACCACACGGAAAAGAACGACTCGTACCCGTGCTGTGTCCTCCGAGGCCGCCCCTCCATCCCCGTCCACTACTTCTCCACAGGAAAGGTAACTATAATACTGCGATGATTAGTACTCTGTACTTTATCTATATAGTTCTTATTCAGTTCTGTGTGTAATTTGTAAACAGAATATTCTATAATTCTATTTTACTACTTGAAGTTAATTATTTCCTGACATATTCATTTTAAATTGTGTCATTCAAATTATTATTGTTATTGTTATTGTTAGAATTGTGTTTTTCTTTCGTTTTGTTTGAATTTAATATCGGTTATTCACAGCCATGCCGAAATGGAGCGCGAAATGGAAGAGAGGCAGTTGGCATACGATGCGGACACTGAGGAAGAGGAACCCCGCACAGATTCCCCTACGCGTCCAGATTGTGTTGAGGCATCGAAGCCCTCCCCTGAGTCCCCTAGTGAAGATTGTGCTATGCTCCCTGAGTCTCAATTTTATTCAGAGGAACAGCAGGCGCCCTCCCCCGAGTCCCCTAGTGAAGATTGTGCTATGCTCCCTGAGTCTCAATTTTATTCAGAGGAACAGCAGGCGCCCTCCCCCGAGTCCCCTAGTGAAGATTGTGCTATGCTGCCTGAGTCTCAATTTTATTCAGAGGAACAGCAGGCGCCCTCCCCCGAGTCCCCTAGTGAAGATTGTGCTATGCTGCCTGAGTCTCAATTTTATTCAGAGGAACAGCAGGCGCCCTCCCCCGAGTCCCCTAGTGAAGATTGTGCTATGCTCCCTGAGTCTCAATTTTCTTCAGAGGAAGAGCAGGCGCTGACGAAGAGCCTTGTTACACTGGTCCACGATCCCTCCCCCGAGTCCCCACAGCCCTCCCCTGAGTGCGAGCCTTCACCTGTGTCCCAAGATCCCTCCCCCCAGTCCCCACAGCCCTCCCCTGAGTGCGAGCCTTCACCTGTGTCCCAAGATCCCTCCCCCCAGTCCCCACAGCCCTCCCCTGAGTCCGATCCTTCACCTGTCTCCCAAGATCCCTCCCCCCAGTCCCCACAGCCCTCCCCTGAGTGCGAGCCTTCACCTGTGTCCCAAGATCCCTCCCCCCAGTCCCCACAGCCCTCCCCTGAGTCCGATCCGTCACCTGTCTCCCAAGATCCCTCCTACGAGTCCCCACAGCCCTCCCCTGAGTCCGATCCTTCACCTGTCTCCCAAGATCCCTCCCCCGAGTCCCCACAGCCCTCCCCTGAGTCCGATCCTTCACCTGTCTCCCAAGATCCCTCCCCCCAGTCCCCACAGCCCTCCCCTGAGTCTGATCCTTCACCTGTCTCCCAAGATCCCTCCCCCCAGTCCCCACAGCCCTCCCCTGAGTCCGATCCCTCACCTGTCTCCCAAGATCCCTCCCCCCAGTCCCCACAGCCCACCCCTGAGTCCGATCCTTCACCTGTCTCCCAAGATCCCTCCCCCCAGTCCCCACAGCCCTCCCCTGAGTCCGATCCTTCACCTGTCTCCCAAGATCCCTCCCCCGAGTCCCCACAGCCCTCCCCTCAGTCCGATCCCTCACCTGTGTCCAAAGATACCTGCCCTGAGTCCGAGCCCTCCTCCACGTCACTCCCACCTGCCAAAGATATTGAGGCGTCACAGTCCCTAACATCGCAACCCATCAAGTGCCAGAAGAAGAAAGCTGCTACTGGTGCAAAGCGTGCACCTCGTCCTCGTCTCCCTAGAAAAAGGAAAAAGCAACCACTACAGATTGTAGACAAGGAAGATGATGCAGTTTCAATAACTGACTCAGAAATAGGAAAACTTTTTTCCTGTCTCACAGATACTCTAGAATTAGAAGAAGTAGGGAGTGTTTCTGAAATGTTTCTCCCTTGCGGACCAGTATTCCCAAAACCAATACCCTCTCCAGAGCCCGAAGCCAGTTGTTCTTGGGAAAACTTTCACTATAATCTGAGAAGAAAGGGAAGGGGAAGGGGAAAGGGCAAGAAGCCTAAACTTTTTTGGGAGAGGCCCCAAACCACGTTTACAGACTCTGACTAGAAAGCAACACTTATTATAGTATGTATTTGTTCAGTGCAGATTGTTTTTATTTAATGTAACTCTTTTGTGAAGTTCTCAGCGTCATCAGACGGACTTTTCATTTATACAAGTAACCGTGTCAAAACGTGTCAAAACATGTTGATTTCATTATTGGAGAGTAGTTCTAGTGTTTATAGCGTGTAATATTATTAAGTTAGGAAGCTATTACACTGGTGTAATACATTTAAAAAAGTATTCATATATATTTAAAGCATAAACTTTATTTCTGTACGAATTTTCAAATATAATGTCAAAACGTGTCAAAACATACAAAATCTACAAGTTCCGGTAAACTTAGCTTTCTTATTGAGAATATTTTAAAGTTCATTACTAAAGTATGCCATATGAGACTATTTAGAGATGTTATATCTATTAGAGAAGTATTAATGTCCTTTTTGTGTCACCGTGTCAAAACGTTCGAAAACGTGTCAAAACGTGTCAAAACATACGAAATCTACAAGTTTTGGTAAACTTAGCTTTCTTATTGAGAATATTTTAAAGTTCATTACTAAAGTATGCCATATGAGACTATTTAGAGATGTTACATGTATTAGATAAGTATTAATATGACTTTTGTGTCAAAACGTGTCAAAACGTGTCAAAACGTGTCAAAACATACGAAATGTACAACTTTCGTTAAACTTAGCTTTCTTATTGAGAATATTTCAAAGTTCATTACTAAAGTATGCCATATGAGACTATTTAGAGATGTTACATGTATTAGATAAGTATTAATATCACTTTTGTGTCAAAACGTGTCAAAACGTGTCAAAACATACGAAATGTACAACTTTCGGTAAACTTAGGTTTGTTATTGAGAATATTTTAAAGTTCCTTACTAAAGCATGCCATATCCGACTATTTAGAGATGTTATATGTATTAGAAGAGTATTAATATTATTTTCCTTTACCATGTGAAAACAGTAGAGTATTATATTTCTCAGGACTCTTACTTAGAATTCTGTTAACGTCATTTCTAAAGGATGCCATATGAGAGTATTTAGACATGTTATATGTGTTAGAAGAGTATCACTATGACTTTTCATTGACCATGTCAAAACAGTATATTTATGAGAAAGAACTTGTTAATAAAGAAGAAATATATGGACGTTACATCTACTTATATGTTTTGTGTTTATGCGTTTTCATTTAGATAACACTCCTAAATATTCCGTATGCTATTTATAATTTTTAAATTAGGGAACAACTGTGTGTGCGCCTGCCAGCGTTCAGCCGGCTACCAGGGACCAGAAAGCTTCAGCGCCAACTCTCTCTAAAGGATGAAGAGATAGAGGAGAAGGAGAAAGAGCTGAAACGTCTCCGGACACTTCTCATAAAGCAAAGCGGCAAATTCTTTCAACCTGAGAAAGAGAACGGAAAGGCCCCCCCTGCTGAAAACATCAACGTAAACATCCCTGAGCAAGACAACACAAATGTCCCTCCTCTTGAAAACGTCCCTGCTTCTCCTCACAAACAGAAGCTAAATGGCCCTGCTCAAGGGAAGGAAGAAGAACCAACTGATATGCCCGACACACCTCCAACTCCTGAAATAACAGTTGATGAATTTGATGACGATTTCGTGAGGAAGGTAGATGTTCAACACCATGAAGAAGCCGCAGCAATTGTGGAAAATATCTTAAACAACCTTGTTGATAGAGTTACGCCAAAGATGATTTCCACTCCCAAAAGGGATGCCCTTGAGGTGCTAAAGGAAATGAACGTTACACCCACTGCAGAACGCCTCAAGGCTCTGCTGCCCATCACCTTGGCAGTCGATACCGTCCGAAAGGCACCTCACAAAGTTAAGAAATCTTTGTTTGGAAATGAAAACCCCCAGATGAGAGGTGTGGCTTCACGCGTTGGGAAAATCCTGAAGATTTCCCGTAGGCACATAAACGCATCAAATGTGTCCAAGAAAATAGGGGAAAGCCGGGCCCGTCTCATAAAGGAGAAGGTGCGGGAATTTCTCCGACGTGAGGACGTCTCGTCGGAGCTGCCTAGTAAACGTGATCAGGTCAAAGGCGAGGGACGGCACTGCCTGATGTTGACCATGGAGCAGTCCCATCAGCAGTTCATGAAGGAAAATCCCGAAATCCGTATTTCCGCCAGCCACTTCGCAAAACAGCGACCACCGAATGTTATGCTGATCAGGCACCAGACGCGGAAGCTTTGTTTGTGCCACAAGTGCACAAACATTACGTTAAAGGCACAGGCTTCCAAGTGCCTGCCCTGAAGCCCGAGGGGACTGGCCGACCTTACCAACAAGGAAATCAAGGAGAAGCTGCAAAATGTCAGAACCACTGTACGCTTCCGACAGTGGGTTCGGACAAGCGTTCAGTGGAAAGGGAAAGAAATAAAGAAAGTCAAGCTGTGTGATTTCTCCACGACATTCAACAGTTTCTGCACCAACCTTATGTTGGAGCTGGAAGGGGTCAGGCAGCACCTGAAGAGAGCGACGGCGCAATACACGCAGGTGAAGGTTCTCAAGAAGTCCATGGAACCCATGCTCGAAGCGACAGTCCAGATGGACTACTCGGAAAATTGGGCCGCCAAGTATGCCGAAGAAATTACCAGCGTCTACTATGATAAGGACCAGATTTCACTGCAGCCGATGGTGATTCATTACAGGGATGAAGCGGGAGATCTCCGAAAGAGCTCTTACATTGGTGTCACGTCAGTCGGGGCACACACTGTCCCGACCACGTACACGTTTGTAAAAGAGATGATGAATCTCCTCATCGAGCTCCTCCCTAACCTCGTTCAGGTCCACTTCATCACAGACAGTCCTAGTTCCCAGTACAGGAACAAAACCATCGTTGCCATGGTACGACAGTTTCCGATCTTGTTCGGTGGGATCAGGGCGTCGTGGACCTGGATGGAGGCTGGCCACGGCAAGGGGCCTTGCGACGGCGTAGGGGGGGCCCTCAAGAAGAAGGCAGACAACCTTGTCAAATCCGGCAAGGTCCTGAGGAGCATTACAGAGTTCGCTTCCGAAATAACAACATCTGGGATAAAAAGTATACTCGTCATGTCAAGCAAAGAAGAGATCAAGTCGGCAGAAACAGCAGTGAACGAGTGGGACAAAACGAAAGTTCCTGGCCTTATGGCAATGCACGCAGTTGTTGTGAAGGAAGACAGCACGTACTTCAGGGAAACAAGCTGCTTCGAGCCCTGCTGTAAAGTGGGGCTCGACTTCCCTCTGAACTGCCATGGATGGCGGAAAATCTTAGGTGGGAAGGAAGGGAAGAAGAGGGCAGTCAAGGAAACATCAGCTGTGAAAACAGCCCCAGTGACATCCGAAAAATCCTACAAGTCCATGAAACGCGTGTTGAGGAAGCTGAGGAAAAGGAAGGTGTCCTCCTACAAGGAGGCTGAGGAGGACGAGGAGGATGAGCCTTGTAGAAAGATCGTGAAAAGAGATGGAGCACAGCAGGACGCTGTGGGAAAGGAGGAGGACCAGGATGATCAGTCAGTGAAAGAGAAGGAGAAGGAAGCGGACGAGGATGATCAGCCCTTGATACACCTGAAGAAAGAAGAGTCAGTCGAACAGAAGGAGAAGGAAGCGGACGAGGATGATGAGCCCTTGATACACCTGAAGAAAGAACAATCAGTCGACCAGGATCAGAAGGAGGAGGACGAGGATGATGAGCCCTTAGTAAACATCAAGAAAGACCAGTCAGTCGACCAGGATCAGAAGGAGGAGGAGGAGGATGATCAGCCCTTGATACACCTGAAGAAAGAACAATCAGTCGATGAGGATGAGAAGGAGGAGGAGGAGGATGATCAGCCCTTGATACACCTGAAGAAAGAACAATCAGTCGATGAGGATGAGAAGCAGGAGGACGAGGATGATCAGCCCTTGATACACCTGAAGAAAGAAGAGTCAGTCGAACAGAAGGAGAAGGAAGCGGACGAGGATGATGAGCCCTTGATACACCTGAAGAAAGAACAATAAGTCGACCAGGATCAGAAGGAGGAGGACGAGGATGATGAGCCCTTAGTAAACATCAAGAAAGACCAGTCAGTCGACCAGGATCAGAAGGAGGAGGAGGAGGATGATCAGCCCTTGATACACCTGAAGAAAGAACAATCAGTCGATGAGGATGAGAAGGAGGAGGAGGAGGATGATCAGCCCTTGATACACCTGAAGAAAGAACAATCAGTCGATGAGGATGAAAAGCAGGAGGACGAGGATGATCAGCCATTGATACACCTGAAGAAAGAACAGTCAGTCGATGAGCATCAGAAGGAGGAGGACGAGGATGATCAGCCCTTAATAAACATCAAGAAAGAACAATCAGTCGACCAGGAACAGAAGGAGGAGGACGAGGATGATCAGCCCTTAGTAAACATCAAGAAAGAACTGTCAGTTGACGAGGATGACGTGCATACAGGGGACTATGTGGTGGTCATATATGATGGGAAATGGTACCCAGTGAAAGTGATAGGAAAAGATGGAGACACCCTTCAGATAATGTACATGTCCAGATTCAGGGGGCACTGGAGGTGGTGTGGAAAAGAGATCGGTTCCGTGGAAAAAGAGTGCATACTCGCCCGTATACAGCCACCCACCAAACACGGTGCTGTATGGAAACTCAACCTAAAAGACTGCAGGAATGTAGGGAAACTGTACAGGCAGTTTTTAGAGGTGAAGGAGAACGGCGTCTAGGACTATTTTCAGCCTCTAATTAGCATTACTTATCCATACACGTAACCGTGTCAAAACAACACAAACTTTTGTAAATGTAGAGAGTTTGAGGTTATACTAAGAGTAAAATTAAATCTACATGTATAAGGCGTACTATTGGCATAACACAGACAATTCAAAACACACAAATAATTGAAGATAAAAAAAAATCGTAACCGTGTCAAAACATGTAAAAAAAGTAAAAATTCGGCTTAAAAACAAATATCTTTAAAGTTATAACTAATTCAAACATGTCAGTATCATGTGTACTTTAGTTTAAAGCGTTAAATTCTCACTAGAATTAATGTTTACATTAGAATGTAAGAAACGTGTCAAAACATGTGCACCTATGCGTAACCGTGTCAAAACGTGTCAAAACAAGGGGAAATATCCCTAATTTCACCATCAATACAAATATTTTTAAAGTTATAACTAATTCAAACATGTCAGTATCATGTGTACTTTAGTTTAAAGCGTTAAATTCTCACTAGAATTAATGTTTACATTAGAATGTAAGAAACGTGTCAAAACATGTGCACCTATGCGTAACCGTGTCAAAACACGTCTTTTTCTCCCTGTTAATAGAAATTACTACAATGAATATGAGTATAAGTGATGAATTTGACAGCTTTATGTATATATACGGTATTTGGAATTAAATAGACAGTTAACTATGGTTAACAATTAATGTTTCATGGATATCAGGATTTACTACTTACCTTCAAAAGTATAGAAATTGGAGGAAAATCACATAAATTACAGAAAGTATGAACCAATAACCAATTTTAAAGTGTTATTTCTGATCTAGAGGTATCTTTCTTATGAATAAAGCCTTTTGAAGTTATCTAAATAGCGTATTTGTATTTCTTCCATCGCAGTAACAATACTAATTGAATTGAACAAGAAATCAGAAAAATGCGTAACCGTGTCAAAACAGTTCAAAATGAAATAAAAAACTAATATGATAGAATATATTGGTGAAATAAGCATGTATTTGTAGCTTCATATTTATACTATGCCGTAAAGTATACAAAACCCATATAATTTGGATATTGATTAAGAAATTTAGTTTGTATTAGAGGGGAAAATGGCATTTTGGGTTTTTTGATAAATCTAAAACTTCAATTTGGAATCACAATACCTAAATTAACCAAAAAAAGAAATATAAATGCTATTTCAAATACTACTAGAGCTGCTTTATATAGGGAAATAAAAAAGAAATACAAATCGGGAAACATTATTTAGTATATATCAGCCTAAAGTAGGGATGTTATGTTTTGACACGGTTACGCGTTTTTTTCTATTTCACGAAATAGAGGTCAGATACCAGCATAAATTACCGAAGTTAAGGTACGCAAATTTATGAATTTATAGCCCAACATATTATTAACGTATTCCAAAACAGAAATCCATTTCTGAGAAGTTTTTTTTTTTTTACCCTATTTGGGCCATAGAACCGGACTTGGTCGGTTTTTTTGAGAGTTGACCCTATATATATATTTGTTTAGTGCATTTATAATGTGAATATGAAAGGGTTATAAAAACTGAACAGTGACAGTTACAGTACATTAGATATATGGACAAATGTGTCCACTTTGCTTTATACAATATCATTTGTTAGATATATACATAGCTTGTTTATAGATGGCTAGATAGTATGGTGTTAATACTCCAAATATATACATACATCCACTTGTAGTTAAGCCTTGTAAAGAGATGCCATATTTTTCAAAAGAGGGGGAATGCATTCAAAACCATCTCAATCAAACTTACTAGAGCAGACACAAAATGGAACTCATGTCCCACTTTCAGATTTTTCATTACAAACTACAGGATGCCTGAACTAAGAATATACAGCAGACGGAACAGGGAATTCATTTACTATTGGAGGTCATGCACTTAAGTCACTGTAGGTAAGGGGGCATGAATATAGACATCACAACTAAAACAGCATTCACTTGTCACCTAGAACATGGGACAGGAACAGAATAGGACACCATGAACAAATTAGTTATCACCGTTTGTTGTATTCTCATCGATTAGTCAACGACTGATCAGAAAATGTCAGTAACTAAACAGACCCAGTACCCTAATTTGCTTTGTTTTAAGGTTACCTTGACGCTTAGAGTTAAGCTTGAAAATGCTTTTATGGTTCCTGTAACTAAATCCTGTTGCATGGCTCTGGTGATTCAACGAAGACCGGCGTGCGCCGATTTTGAACCAGTTGAAATAAAGTATCCAAAAAAATATATATAAAAAATCCCCACCGCACTGGTTCCTGTGAGGACACCTGGTACTCATATCTTCTATGATACATGTGATAGGGCAGTAACCAAAGTATATTGGCTAGAGAAACTTCCACTGAGAAGAAAAACATCTTCTCTGGGCCACTGGGTACTAGCCATAGGCTATTGGTGTATCTTGCCAGAAACCAGCAGTAAAGAAAGTTCCCATCGTGGTACACTTATAACATTTGCTGGTACCCAAAGCCCCAAAAAGGTGTTGACTTGCACCTAGTGTCCCACATGGATGTAACAATGAGGACAAGGTTTCTGGACAGGCCCCAGATTCCTAAAGAAAACACTGCGGATATGGAAGTTTCCGTAAATAATTGCAAGTGTCCCTAAATAGCTCTATAAATTTACGGAAATTGTGCATACCACCCACATAGGCCCTGCAGTGAATTCATGTTTAAATATCCTTCACTTGTGAATGCTTATATCAAGGAAAATAAATAAGGAATGCCATTTTCCTTGAAGGCCCCTACAGATAAGGAAAACAATATTTTCAATTAGGTAGTCTTAATGAATTATACCCATTCTAGACATTTTAATGAATAATAAAATGCATTTAAGGAAGGTAAAACATGTTTTCATTGCATTAAAGTAACTGAAACATTACAATTAATGTATATGGAAAAGCCTACAGTACCTCTGACCCTCCTGGTTCGTTTTTCTGTATTTTTGGTGTATTTCCACATAATTTACGGGAAAAAAGGATACTTAGGGACATTTTTTCCGTAAAGCCCTATAAAATCTTGCTATTTACAGGATTTTGACGTCATTTTATACCTTTTTCTTATTTCCGTAATGTTAGAAATACCCCCTTACATTTTCCATATCTTTCATACTTATGGAGGTTATTTTACGGATATAACCCTTGTTCATATATGTATGGACCCGTACATGGACTTAGGAATCTGGGAAGGGTGCACTAAATTACATCCTTGTAGGTTTTGGTGCACTAAGGAACAGATGCACACTACACCGGTGAATCTTTACAGGGGGATAACTTACTGACGCTACTCAAGGAAATGACACAAGACGGGTTTGGGCAATTAACAGACAACAGCACACTTTATTGCATAAACAACTATTAAGTTTTTTCCAACCCACGTTCGTGGTTGACAGCTGATCGAACTGAAAGCTGCCGGGCGCAGTGACGTCACAGTGATGTCATGACGCGACGTTGCCTAGCAACCAACCTGGTTACGCTGGTAGTTATGACGCGATAAGCCTGTGGTTATCTCTGCGGCTATTTCAGAGGGGTCACAGTAAGTTGGGTAAAAATTACCAAAGGCAATAAGGTCACGTCACAAGAGATGATTTTCAGGGTCACCTGACATCATCGACTGAACATAATCACCTGAGCAGAGCACAAATCACACTAACTACAAACCAAATTTCTGCGGGTCATGTGGCCAGATCAACTAAAAAAGATAATCTGACCATTGGGACCCATGTTTAGGCTAGAAGATGGGAACACCTAACTTAGATAAAAAAAAAAAAAAAATAGATAAATAATAATGAAAAAAATATTTAAAAAAAAAGAAAAAGATAGACACCATCAGTCCATTGCCATTTAGAGGCGAGTGGGATCCAGCTTTGAGTTGAAAGCCTGGATACTCCATAATACGTTTAACTCCTTTTGGAAATAATAATATATGAGAAGTGTTATGCCCTAGTTACCTTACATTCTAGATCTGGCGGGTCATTTTTCTTAGACACCTTATTCACGCCTGGAGAGGGTCAACATTGGTTTAAGGTCACTAATATGTTTATGTATGTATTCAGACTGTAGTGTAGCGCTCCCCGGGCTACGTTACTGGGGGAAAAGACCCAGGCGATCACTGGGATTGGCGGTTGTTGACAAATGACCAGACAATGCAACTTTTAGGTTAAATAAAGTTTATTTAGATAACTCTTTGTTACAATAATACTCCAAGTAAATAAACCAACCAATTACAAAATGGTTTACGAATATCTGACAATATTTCCAGAATAAGTTCTGAACCACAATATAAAAATACTAGGTTACAGAATAAAGTTTACAAATACCCTTTTCAAAAAAAGGTAAACAAAGACTGTACTTAGATAAATACACAAAATCTGTAATTTAGAAAACAGACCCAAATAAGCAAAATCTGAATTTAGGACAGGCCAAACTAAACAAGTCTGAAACTTTAGGGGAAAAACTGTTAAGTCAAAATATACTTGTGGGGCAAAACCATTAACTAAAACCTAGTCTAACAGACATAGGCAAAACAACCACCACAAAGTATAACAAAAACCAGCCTAAAAACTAGGCTATGCCAGCAACAGTCCCCTAGAGCCAAACAGGCCTTCTAAGTCTCAAAAGTCAGGGTTACCTACCAAGGTCTGAACCCTACAACAGCAAAACACAGAGTGAGCAGAGCCCCAGGAGAGCCCCCCTTATCTAGCCTGGGCACTGAAAGCACCAACCTCAGAGAGAGCACCCTACTCCAGACTCTCCAGTGCCCCAAACCCACTCCCCTGGAGCTCCCCTGGAGTAAACAATGCTGTGCTCTGATTGGTCAGTCAAGGAGGGGACAGCAGGCCTCCCATTGGTCAGAAAGGGAGCGCTCTGATTGGCTTGTTCAGACCGTCCGTCCGGTCGCCAAGTTGGGAGACCGGGCCACGCGGTAAGTGTGTTGACGGGCCGGGCTGCAGCAAGCCCAGGCCGCCATCGATCGGCCCTGCCCGGGCACGCCACAGTAGCATCTCACAGAAGGGATTGATCCCTTCTCTGAAGTGCTTTCCTCATCTGATGCATAATTATGCATCCAATTAAGAAATTACAATTCTGGATGAAATTATTGGGTATAAATTTACCTTGAGTTGGCCTTGAACCATAATGACGCATAGAGCTTGATACATGAATATAAATATGATTTGGACAGTGTAGGTGGTAACGTTGCCAACTTTAGACCCCTTCCCCCAGATCTGTTTCAGGAATGGGACATTGAAGTCCCTTTGGGTTAAAAATCTCTCTATTGTAAACTGTTGCAATGTAGAATATGATCTAATATTTGAGGTGGTAATCTGGGAATGATATATGCTGCAGGTATATGTCAATGATTTACAGTTTGACTCAATAAATTATTATAAGCAGAAAAAATAAATGATTGATTTTTACAAGCTTAGCCAACTCATTCTCTTGGTGTGTGATCATAGCGCTTCTCATCATAGAAATACCAATACATAAGTTATTGTGATAGTAAAAAAAATTGAAATATGCTCATCAACAAGCCCTATTTGCCACTGGTATGTCAGTATACCATCAGCTTACTTCAAATCATATCTTATGACTGTGACATAATTATTTTTCATTGCGTTGTATCTGTTATTTTTCATTGCAGTGCACTTTACCTAGTAAAGATATTTCATAGCTTAAACATGGAGGGTGTATAATGAAAGGTAAGCTTTCCTGCACAAATAGAAACCTTGGCGAATCCCTACTGCTCTGCATGACTACATCTGGATCAGATGTTCTAAAAATATCTCAAATTCAAACACACATCCTTGTTAGGAGTTATGGCACTGAAAAAGGCCAGGCATAGAATAGTTAAGAGCTTCAGTGGAAGGTCATAACATTCCCACACAGTTAGATTCTTTGTCTAACATATTCTTAGGTTGTACATGTGAGACATATGTTTTGATGGACCATATCTGAGTTTAATAATTCAACCTACTGCTGAGTAAAATTTAGTGAAGGAGGAACTAAATCAATGTTTTATTGGTCTGCATGCTGTCGCTTACTTCCATGAAAAGAAATAAAATCATTAGAAGGGTTCAAATAACCATATCTTTGTGTGCTATTTTTGATTGGGATAGGGGACTTTCATAGAGAATTGACACTGGCAGTTCAGCACTGATTTCCAATTTTGGCGCAAATCCACAAGGTGAAGTAATGATAACTACATCATGTAAAAGGTCACATCTATTATGCTTTAAAGACGTACAAATTATTGATTAAAGGATTGCTCAATGATTAAAAGATACATATGGCTGATTTTTTTTCATATATTTCAGAACTGTCTAATGTAGGGACATGCATCTCGGGTTATATATTTGGCAGTTAGTCTTCATATCAATTTGAAAATAGGTAATTAAAGTAACTTATTTCTTACTTACATTTTCTTCTCTTAAAAAGGACACTAAGACAGATATAAAAATGGCAATGTTGCATCCTTCATAGTTACTGAAGAATTGTTGATTTGAACATAGAAGTGAATTTAAAATCATCTGTACGCAAAACAGATTTCACACCATACATAAAAGCACAAACTAAGCATCTCAAAATGTAAATATTATACATATATGACAAAACAAATACTTGTAATACATCTATGTACCACAAATCAAAGGCATACTACTTCAGTCTTTCCTTCAATAACCATATGAACATTTTCCTTTTTTTGCTAGATTCCCTCTGCCCCTGTTAACCTAACTGAGATAGAATTCATATAAAGGATTGTAATTCTTGAGAATTTGTGACTACCCATCCCTATTGATATGATTGTGTTGACAAAGCGACCATACATAGCAAGTATTCATGGAGGTTTATCATTTAACTTCATTTAGTGATATTCCCTGAATAGAGTGTGAATGTGTTCTCACTCACTTGGAAACTTTGCAGTAGGTATGTTGCAAACAATACATATGTATGGATATTTTCTTTAAAATAATGAGAGACGCTCTTATTTATATGTGGCCACAGTTGTTCATCAGTTTTTCATCAGGTTTAATATTTTGGGTCCTTTATGTGTTTTGTCTAAGTTATCATTTCATTTTTAAGGTGGAAGGGAAAAACTGATTGTAAATTAATTTATCGTCAAGAACTTTCTCTTAATTTAGTCAATATTTAAGGCAAAATTGTGTTGTTTTCCTAGTTGTTTACTCTATAGATTCACACAGGTTGACATTTACAACACCCTTTTACGGGCATTGAGAAAAACTTAATTCTCCTTACCACGGATAGCAAAATAAAAGTACTTTATGCACCTGCAGGCTAATTTGGACTAATTTTGTTGACAAAACCCCTTGAAAAATAAAGGAATATAAAAAAAAAATGTATACAAATTGAAAAATAATGATAACTAGTTATCCCCATAGCAAATAGTGACATTATTGGTGAAAATTTATATCGTAAAGCCTTAGGGTTTGTCAACATATTACCCAGAATGCATCCTGATTTAGGCTAACATGCAGGTAACACTAAGACATTTGGCTATCCGTGGTAGGGAGAATTGACTTGTGGCTATTGTAGTGAATTTGGCATCAAGAGCGGGGTTCTGTTATAATTTCTCATGGCAGAGTTTACATTATTTATGAGTTTCTTTAGCTACACAGTCATCACAGGTCTCAGATTGTCCTGAGAACGAACAGAACTATTCATTAATAATGTGAACAAAACATCAAATTGAGACTTTTTTAAATAGATTTATTGAATTAATCTTTTCAGGGTAAGATTGTATTTTCAATTTTTCAACCTGATGAATTAACGATCGCTGTCCCCTTGATGCAGAGGAAGAAAATCACCTTATGTTGGAAAACACTTTTCAAAACTCAATTTTTCGGAGTAAAATGTCATTCCTTCTGAACAAGAAATCGCCCTGACTTTTTATTGTTTATCAAACATTTGTAAGTAAAACAGAACATTCTTGATAATTTGTAGATTAGATCTTTCATGATGAGCTATAGTCACTTGCACCAGCCCGATCCACAATTAGTCAGTTGAATGACACCTGGATTGTCTATTAGAAGAGCAATGGTTCTATCCACACTGGGAATTTCTTTTTCCATTTTTTCCCTTTGTCCATGTCTATGGCCATTATTAGATACAAACATTATCAAATGATTATTATGTTAATCAAAAGCAAATATTGTATTCCATGTATGTAAACAAGTAATCTTAATTAATTCTTGTTATTTTGTCTCTGTACATTACAAAAAGACATGCCTCGTCATAAAAACATCAGAGCTCAGTTCGTGGGACTTTAAGCCGAGGACTCTAAGCGAGTTCACTACTAGGTGAATCAGGAAGTGTTGTGTTACTATATGTGATAAAGGGATAAAAATATCTTACAAAGGAACCTTTAGTTGTGGCTGTTTTACTGACAACCATCACGACAATTCACGGACACAATTCAGTGGCCGTGCTTGGCCTCCTTGGCCTTCGATACTCTCAGTAGGGAGCTCCATCCTAGGGAGCCTAGTAGACCAGATTGATCAGGTCACGTCCTATTCCATTTGAAGTTCAACCAGTGTTGTTTAAGTAATTTGAAAGTAAAGCACTGATGTCCCTGTTGAACAGTAACATTTTTCTGTGGTTTTACGCTGGTGGAAAGTGACAAATAAACCGTGCTTGGCCTCCTTGGCCTCCTTGGCCTTCGTGGCCTGGACCTGCCCTTGGTTGGCTTGGACGACTTTCATCGGAGATGATACCATCACAGACTATTCTCTTAAGCCGGCAACAGTCTGAACGGCTAATACCAGGGAAACTGGAGGAACAGGATGATCTCACAAGTCTGCAACAGTCTGGACAGGAGCGACCAGGGGGACCTGGAGGTCCAGGTGGACCCTGCAGCAACAACTCCTCCCTCGACAACTGAGGCGCAGCCGGTCCAACCTGTCCTGTTGGTCCTGTAGGTCCTTGTAAACCATCTGGCCCCCGTGGACCAGTCCTCCCAGTGGGACCTGTGGGACCAACTGAACCTTGTGGCTCATATCCTGGTGGTCCACGGCGCCCAAGGGGTCCTTCATTGCCTCTGCGTCCTATTGGACCTCTTCGTCCAGGATAACCAGGTAGACCTCTCAAACCAGATGAGCCTGTGCGACCAGTGGCTCCTGTATAACCTGGTAGGCCCCGTAGACCTCTCTGCCCGGGTGGTCCTGGTGGTCCCCTATAACCGGGGGGACCCCTTTCACAGGACTGAGCATCCGCCAGATGTCTGATCACATTACCTAAGAATGAATGAAAGGATATAACAAGTATATCACCTGGAATCTGTATGCATCTTGATAATTTGTAACTTCGTGTAAGACATCTCTTTGATGGCAATGTGCTTCAATCAGGACCATAGATGAATTATAATTCAATTGTATTATAATTTTCCATATAACTTAACAAATAAGATTCAAACTTGTTGTAATGTGCATGTGCCAAATCTCAGAGTATACATGTATGCGTAGTAACAAAAGAAAGAAGTAAAGCAGTTGATGAAATCCATAGAAAACAATGCCTAAGGTAGCTTTGGGGGCCTCAGGGGGTCTGGGGGTCTAGGGAGCCTGGGGGACCTTGTGGGCCTCAGGCCTGGAGGGCCTCCATAGGGATCCTGGGGGCCTGCTATAGGTCCAGGGACTCTAGCAGGCCTGGTGGAGGGGGGGGGGGGGACCAAGTCCGGCTTGGGGGCCTGGGGGGCCTAGTGTAATGGTATAACCACATACCCTTGCCCTGTGCTCTCCTTGTGAACTAGGTGGACCCTTTACACCTCTAACACCGATACTCTCAGTAGGGAGCTCCATCCTAGGGAGCCTAGTAGACCAGATTGATCAGGTCACGTCCTATTCCATTTGAAGTTCAACCAGTGATGTTTAAGTAATTTGAAAGCAAAGCACTGATGTCTCGGTTGAACAGTAACATTTTTCTGTGGTTTTACGCTGGTGGAGAGTGACAAAATACAAGCCGAAAGTGTTTCTGCTTGAACGACCGTTAACAAGTTAGGATTAATACTGGAGAATCTGTGTGATATCTAGAAATAAGACGCAAATAAGAACATTCAAACAACCTTGGACAATATCATGTTTGAAATGAATCTGACGGCTTGCTTCAAAAAGATGATGTAACAGGGATAAGGGCAAAGAAAACAATTAAGTGTCTCAAAACCACTCACTATCAATAAAGAAACAGTCTCTATTTTTGTATGGAATGCAGATGACTATTTTTCTCCTTACCCATTGATTAATTTAAGAATCTGGCACCATATCTGTCATCATATTTGTATTGACTCACGTTGTATATTAAAGGGAGCCAAAACTAATAAAATTGACAACATTTTCAAAACTTAGATATGTATAGAAATATGTTAGATGAGTCCAGTTAAGGTCAGTGGTAAAGTATTAGCTGTGAGAACTAGCTCAAACTGAAGTAGAATGCCATAAGAGACAGTAATATTTACATTTGTTTGTAAACAAACCCTATTTTTGCGGATCCACATTAATTGATTTGAGCAAGAAAACCATGTTTATAATGATTCTTTTACCATATTTCATAGTTTAGATTTTAACATGGGCCATAAATAGGCTCAAGGAATGGATTTTCATGATTATTTGAATTTGGAAAATTTCAATGAATTTATTGGTTTTGGCTCCCTTTAAGCTAAGTTGTCTGTACTTTTGTATGGAATGCAAATAACCTGGTTTAGTTCACCTACAGCTCTTTAAATTTAAGGATCTAATTTATTCAAATCGGTATTTAACTGTTGCAATACTTGTCTGTACTTCCATATGGAATACAGAATAATAGCTAAATATGTCCTTTGCATTTACTCTGTCCAACCTAATGGATTAAACATCTGGGAGTGTTCCTCTACCCCCACTAGTCATTAAAATAGTTCTGGTTATGAGCATAATATTGATCTCACTAAAAATGAGATGACTACACAGTCGCAAAACTTTTGAATGGATCATACAATCGAAATGCATCGAAAATGGTAGAGAGAAGAAAGGTACTCTGGACTATGGTTGATAACAGTTTCTTTAGTTCAAGAGGTTTACACGTTGCGTACCTTAACATTTGAAGCTTGTGGAGTAAATTCGTAGAAGTCCAACATTTGTTAAGAAGTTACAATATACCAGTACTTGGTTTCTAGGAGACTTGGTTAACTGATGGTCACATAAATAATATTATTGATGTTGCTAGCTACAATTTGGTACGACTTGATAGAACTTGGCATCTTTTGATAATATGTCTACAGCCAATAAGACAGCCATCCGTAGATGAACTGCTCTCAATTTGTGGTATTGCTTTGCTAATCAAACGGAGAATAGTGCATATATATAATTTAATATATAAACAACAGTTAGACCCTAAAAGAATGCTTACTATAAATATAAGAATGCACAGACAAGCAGCAAATGTTTCAAAGTACATTTTCCTTGTGTGTGAGAAATATAAAGGCAGTATTTCCTACTTTGGAGCAATAAGAATACCAGTTCATGATCATATGAGAAAATTAAACAGTTATGACAAATTCAAACAGTCACAAAATATGTCAATCTTACAAATGTAACCTGTATTCTTGAACAAAACAAGTTTGTAACATATAATTATAAACATCCAAATCTACCTGTTTTCCTATCCTATGTATCATTTAAATGAATGTAAGTGTATTGTTTATACATCTATGCCATACTAGAAAGATATCTTTGTCATGTAACCTCAATATGTCAAGGTATATATATGTTGTTATTTAATGAGTAGGTTAATAGTTTCTGTAGATTCCTATTTAAACGATGTCGTTATCCAACCAGGGGAATAACCAAAATAATATTCCCTAGGCTTAAACTGCTAAGTATAGACGCCAGGGGAATAACCAGGAGTTCTTCCCCTGGAAATACCAAGAAAACATCAGGACGTTTAGGCCACGCCCCCTTTGCCATGAATAAACCAATAGAAACGCAGAAAAAAAAGTTATTCCCCTGGAAAAACCAAGGAAACTTTCTGACGTTTAGGCCCCGCCCTCTGGTTACCATTGGCCAATAGGAATCGACGGCACATGAATACATGACGTTTTGTAGTTACAGCAGCTGCCATGAGGAAAACTCCGGAAATTCGGACGTTTCATGCGTTATTCATGTGGAAAATCGTTGAAAATGTCATAAAACCATAGGAATATTAGGAATAGAGAAGAATAATGTCAAGCCTACCTGTTTGTGGGGATAATGCTGAGGTTTCAGCCAATTTCTATGCCAAGTATATGAGTCTAGATGCTGAATTAGATGAGGACCTGACGAACTGCAGGGATCTCTTGTCTGAGGATTTATTCCAGGCCTTAACCCAACCAATGAGCCCTGAAAAACAACAGGAAAACACTGAACAATTAGATGATGAGAAGTAGGACTATTATTCTGTGGAAAATTTGGAAAATTCATATGTTGAAGAGGAAAATCCTGACGAAAATTCTCTGAATGGGGAGGCCAAGAAGCTGAGAGAGTTTGTGAAGGGCCAACGAAACAAGAATACCATCAAACAGACAGAAAAGGTAAGATTTCTATAAATAATAATCAAAATAACAATTTTCTAAAAATTGTACACGATGGAAAATATTATGAAGTAAAGAAAAATGCTAAAAATTTTCAATTTTCCCTTACAGAGTGTCAAAAAATTTAAACAATACCTGAGGGAGATGCTGAATGTCACAGTTGAGATCCATAGGCTGAAAGCCCAGGAATTGGATACCTATTTGGGCTCATAGATTATGCAATTGAAACGAGATGATGGAGAATAATATGAGCCTAGCTCTATCACTGCCTTCCACGGAGGGATTGCCAGGTAAATATTTATTAAAACGTTCTGAAAAAAAATTTGGAAGAGGCCTAAAATATAAATTTTTGATTAAAAATGTCCAGAATGGTCGGGATTTGTTATTAATGTTTATAAAAAAAAATTGAATTAACCTGGAAGACTGGGGAAATATTTTTTATATTTATTATTATTTTCCAGGCACCTACATGATGAAGGGTATGGATACTACATCAGCAGGGACAAGGAATTTGAAACATCCAGGGGGGTCCTTGAGAGCAAAAGAAAACTATTAAAATCTCAGGGAAAAGGGAACCTTCCAAATGCATCAGACCCAATAGAACCAGATCATGTGGAACAGTTCTGGAAGTACGAGCAGCTGGGCACAAAAACAGGAGAAACACTACAGAACACAGTTTTTCTTTATTCAAATCAGGGCTTTGGTTTCAGAGGGAATGATGAGGCAAAACAGCTTAGGTGGGGGGGTATTGTGCTGAAAACAGATGTAAGAGGGGATAAATACATTACATTTAAAGAGAGGGGCCAGTGAAATTTTAATTTTGTAAAATTACCATCTTATACTGTAGATATAATGGTTGAATATGAGTACAAAACAATTCTATAACTATAAATTTATATCTTGCATGTAAAACATAGTCTATATATCATATGACAGATTCAATCCCCTGCACACCTGACAAAGGATGTCTGTACGGGACATCACTCAAAATGACAGTTATATTTAAATTCCAAGCTTCTGAAAACTTCTTTTTTTCACATTTTCTCTCATAAATTGATTAATTTTGTGATTTTAATCTCTTTTTAACTTGTAAAGAACATTTAATAAATTTCTTATTTTATTTTTTGTCAGTTTTATAATTTTTCAACTGTTCTGCTTGTGACGTCACAAACAGATAAATGCTGTGTGCAGGCATTGTCAGATGCAGGTAGAGAAACAAAGTTTGATTAACAAAAATGTGCATAAAAGAAAAACTATTAGAAATAAAAGTATAAAATTTGGTATGGTTATTCCCTGGATGATAAGGATCACGAGAGTATACTAATTTTTTGTCACTGGCCCCTCCCTTTAATGAAAGGCTGACAAAAACCAGGGTTGGAAATGGGGATTGCAGACCATTTGCTCCAAAAATATTTGAAACAAAAACAGACAGGTGCCCAATACTAATGTGTGAGTACTATAGGGATGCCAGGTCTAAAGATATGTGTGAGGAGCAGTCACCCTTTTACCTAACACCAAAACAGTCAAAACATGTCAATGACCACATTTTGTACATAAATGGGGGTATGGGCAAAACAAAATACAGGAAATAATTCCAACAATGGCAGAAGGGGCTCACATTACAAATGTTCGCCTTACAAACCAAATCCTGAGAAAAAAAATGGTCACAGATATGCTAAATGCAGGGATTTCTGCCAATTTGATATGCCAGGTTAGTGGACACAGAAACACAAATTCCATCAACAAATATGCCAAAGCAACAAAACCTGTCTAGAAATATATGTCATCAGTTATCACAGATGACGTTGGGAGACTGGAATGTGCCAAGGAAGCGGCAATCTACGAGCAAAACTTGACAAATCCCCTACAAATGTTGCCTCCACCTGCCAAAAAGCACTGTCCAACGTCGACAGTTGTAGCTATGTCAAGTCAAATGACAACTTCGACAACACAGCCCCAAAAACATATAAATCTGATAGAAAACTTGATGTCTGGAGGAGTATCAGGTATTTTCCCAAATGCTACATTCACTGGGACTGTAAATATTCAGATATGCACCTCCTCTCCTGCAAAGAACCCATGAAAAAAATGAATTTTGTTCACCTAAGAAGATGGGCGTCTCGCCATGTTTGTAAATAGTGACTTGAAAACCGGCGAAAAGTAGCAGAATTAAATTGTTCGTCCTGTTGAAAATATGTATTTTCATCCTCCAAAAACTATGTAAGATCATAGTACATACCTTGAATTCCATCAGTAATGTGTATTTGAACCGCATTAATCCGTTCTTATCGGAGTATTTTGATGTAATACGCTGTGCAAATTCGTAAAATCTGCCTTGCTCGCCATTGCCGGGATCTCCGAGGCAGCAACGGAAAGAGCCGAAGATGACCGAACTTTTTTTTTTTTTTTTTTCAAAATCAACAAAATATCTAATATATGGAGAGATTGAAGATGTTAATATGTCTTTTATTGAAAATAAAGAATAATCTGCTTGTTAAATATTGTGTTTGAAGGTTATTTCAGGAATTTGAAAAAAAAATGAAAAAAATAGTTCCCGACCGCAGCGCCGCCTTGAGTGAAGAGGCCGCGTAATCCAACATGGCGACGAATGACCGGAAGAAAACGAGAACAAACTAAGATTTTTTTGAAATTATCACTATAGTGTCATATTTTAGGGTGAACTCATTAAATAAATCCAGTAATGACCTCGGGAGTATATCGAGAAAGTTATTGCCCCGGCATCAGAGGGTTACGATCTCGGGCTGCGCTGCGCTTCGCCCTCGATCTTCACCCTCCGATGCCGGGGCAATAGCTTTCTCGATATCCTCCCTCGGTCATTACTATCTATATATACTTTTGTTATAGAAATGCAACAACTGAGATATAAAACAATCATGTAATCAATTACAAAAATGTAACTTCTTAACACTGGACTTATCATAAAACCGGTTTAGCCGAGAAAGGCCAGGATAATAAACCATTTGAAAAAAGAAAAGAATGTCAATAATACTTTGTAGTAATAGTAATAGTCTGCTGACAATAGTGTGTTCTTTTTGCTTAGGTTTTTTACGGTCCTCTTACTGGGTAGATATGTCACTTATCTTTGAGATACTGTAGTTAATGTAAATATAAATATTCAAACCTTTTCACAAACTTAACAAAGCTATAAACAAGTGTGACCCCCCTGGCTTTTCAAATCCTCTTTCTACCCCTGCATAATGAGGTCATACACTAATGTCTGCACACAGATTGTAGTTCTATGATAAAATATCATTTTATTAATTTGCTTTCAAAATATTACGGAGAAAAGTCCTTACTTGTTAGAACAAGCACCAGGGCCACTGTGAATGTTCTCTGCAGATACCAATTCATGCTGATTGTGCCCTTCTGAGTAGCTGTCATGTGTTTTCCTAATCAAGTCCAGATGTAGAGTGTTGGGATCCACAGACTTTAGTATCTTGTTTTATAAAGACCTGGGCTTTCCTGTGACATTACTTTTTTCATTGTGTTGTACTTTACCCAGTAAAGTAACAGGGAGTAGAAAGTGGTATTTACCAGCAAACTTCCTGCACATGAAGAAACTTTGGGGAATCCCAACTGCTCTGCATGATAACCTCTAGATCAGAAAGTCCAAAATTATCTCAAATTAGACGTTACGTCTTTTATAACAGTTATGCCATTGAAAAAGGCCAGGCATGGAAAAGTTACAAAAGTTAATGGAAGGTAATAATATTCCCGCAAAGTTAGATTGTTTGACATCTTTCTTAGTTGTACATATGAGATACATGTTTCACCAGCGAATCTATTAAATGATAAATATTTATATATGTCTTTATAATTGGGAGTAAAAATTCCAAAAGTTCACATTTCCTCACAATTTAATAGACAATATCCAAGTTTAGAAATCCTGTAAGCTGTTGCTTACCTCTCTGGAAATTATTGAAATGATTAATAAGTTTCAAACAACCATATCTTTGTGCCATTGTTGGAAAGGGGGATATTCATCAAATGCAAGACTTTGCACCATCAGACATAAACATGATTAACAAAGGATTGCTCAATAATTAAAAGATGCATATGGATAATTCTCATGTTTCAGAACTGTTTAATGTTGGGACATGAGTCTCAGGTTATATATTTATTTTTATCCATCATATTAATTTGGCTCGCATGCAGGCTTTGCCTAGCAGGCGGTCTCATTGCTGCCACCTGGTGTCTACCCACAACATTCCAAATATCATTTCCTTATACACATATCACCAATTATTCCTTATACACCTTCCCTTATTTCCTCCTTCTTCTCAAAACAATCCTCCATTACACACATACCCTACACCTTCCCTCAACTTTACCCGGCAACATCCGCGCAGCCATCGGTCTACACGCCAACAGGTTTCATACAGCCAAGGGCGCCAACGGTCGCGATAAGTACAAACTTTTTGTTCCGGGTTCTCGCAGTCACAAAATCACAACATGCCCGACACGAAGCGCCGCACTAGAGCGGCCAAGAAGAAGGCAGAGTTGCGGATATCGGACAGTATAAGGGACTCCATGGGGGAGAGCAGTAAGGAGGAGGATGAGGTTTCATTCCGCCCGATCTATGATGCGGAATCTACTCGGTATGATGAAGAAGTGATCGACGATACACCCAACCAGTCCAGGTCGGGCGCACATAGCCAGCACGACGCTGATATCTCTAATAGGGTCTTTAGTCTAGAGGGGGACATGGCCCAGGTCAAAGCAAAGGTTGATAACATCGATTCAAAAATTGATCTTTTACTCGCAGCGGCCACCAACCCCACACCAGCGCCCGTGCGCACCGACGTCCGACGGCCGGTCACGCCAGCAGCCCCCGCCCCGGCGCACAGGGACAGGATCCCTGACCCCCGGATACTGAGGGCCGAACAAAACAGACTCGGCTACATAGACGAGGTGCTGCGGAAGGAGAGGTTTGCTCACGTGCACACCGACGGTAAGAGCTACACACATTCGGAGCAGCCAGTACAGGCGATGCCAAAACCCTACATGTACATTCGTAGGGAGGGTATTGAAACCACCAAGCAGAGACTAGAATTACGTACATCCCTATCCTTAGCTGAGTACACCAGTGCTACCATTGCTCTCATCAGGGACGAGCGCAGCTGTGCCCCCACTGAAAGAGAATACATACTGGCCCACCTGCAGGACGTCACATATGACGCGATCGAGCGCCCGTGGGACGTCGTCCGCAGGTGGTCCCAATTTGTCTGGGATGAGGTCGAAAGGGGAAACCTCACCTGGGCTGACGATCAGCGCATCCAAAACCAGCGCTTCAGGATGGCAATCGCTGGTCCCGTGCGCCCCCCTTTCCCCCCAGCAGACACAAAGTCACGTAGCGAGGTCATATGCAGGCAGTTTAACACCAGGACAGGCTGTAAGCATAGGTCCCACCATGATGAGGGCCCAAACCGCTGTATGCATTTGTGCTCGTTCTGCGACGCTGTGGGCCGCCAATGTACGGGCCACAACGTCATCTCGTGTGAGAACAAGCTTCGACTCGGTGCCGCCCCGCGCCAACCACACCCACCTCCACCTCCATACGGCCCGGTCCAGCAACATGCACGGCAACAGGTGAGCGATCAACAGTGGAGGCACACCCCCGCCAATTCACAACATCAATACTTTCAGCAGCCGTCAAAAAACGTGTAGATGGGGCACCGACGACGATAGAGACGACGGTCGCCCCACTGGATGAGTCGCATAAGGACGACGAACGACGTAGGCATGAGAACACATCCACACCGGATCCACCGCCCGACCAGGAGTATGGCCACCGACACATGGTAAGCCCCCCTTTTCATGACATTAGACGATTTTGTGAGGGTTCCCTCCCCTTCGCAAAGCCAGTTGACGTGCGTCCACAGGCACTGGCCGTCCATCGGAGGAAACACTGGCCGCTCATGGCGGGTGCACTGGCGGACAGCGCCCTGGCCCCAATCTACTCAGCCGTGAAGGCATCGGGCACCCCTAATGCCATGGGAGTTAGAGCCCCCCTCCCTTCAAATCTTAACATACCAGCGTGGGAGCACTACTTGGGCGCCTTGGGTGACAGGGACACAGTGTTGAGCTTTGTAAAATACGGGTTCCCAATGGGGTATGCAGGCCCCCCCTCCGACACTGGCCACATCCCCAACCACTCCAGCGCCACCGACTATCCAACCCACATTCAGGAGTTCATCGACAAAGAGATCGAACTTGGAGGGGTGTGGGGCCCCTTCGATTACCCACCATTCGACCCATGGTGTCACGTGTCCCCATTGATGTCGAGACAAAAGGGTGATACCGATAAGAGGAGGGTTATTACAGACATGACCTACCCGGACGAGGCCTCAGTCAACGCCTACATTGTAAAAAATGGGGTCCTGGGCTTCGAACAGCAGCATACCCTCCCTACGGTTGACGCCCTTGCGCGTGACATGGAGGCCATGGGCCGGGGCGCCTTCCTATCTTCTATTGACGTCTCAAGGGCCTACAAAAACTTTTTGTCGGACCCCCTGGACTGGCCCCTCCTTTGCTTCAGATGGGATGACAAATATTATTGTGACCTATCCATGCCCTTTGGGGCCCGTGCGTCCTCGTACCACATGCAGTCGGTGGCAAACTGCATTGTGGATACGCTTCGAGCCGAGGGCGTCCACTGCTATATGTATCTAGACGACCTCATACTTTTATCACCTGATGAGGGTACGGCTGGGTTACAGTACTCCAGAGCACGCGCCCTCCTCCGGGAGCTTGGGCTGCCGGAGGCGGAAGAGAAGACCCAGCCCCCGGCCAAGAGGGTAAAATGGCTTGGAGTAATCATCAACGCCGACGACATGACCCTATCTGTCCCCGCCCACAAGCTGGAGGAGGTCATTCAGCAAGTCAAGTTCGTACATGCCGCTACATACATCACCAAACGTAAACTACAATCACTTCTTGGCCACCTCTTATACGTGGCAAAATGCGTCCGCCCGGCCAGGACATTCGTCTCTCGTCTCCTTAATGCCCTCAGGTCGGCGCCCAACACCCGAGTACAGGTAACTGACTGCATGCGCGACGACCTCTTATGGTTTATGCAGTTCTGCCAGGAGTGGAACGGCGTCTCAGTTATCCCACCGGCCATACCGTCAAAGGTGCTGCTAGTCGACGCATGCCTCACAGGCGTTGGAGCTACGGATGGGGAGCGCGCATACGGCCAGCAGATGATGCATAAGGCGGGGGGCGACCTTCACATCACCGAGCTCGAGGCCATGAACGTCGTGGTAGGGCTCCACACATTCATCACGCCCCATGACAGAGGCCGACACATCAGGATTAGGTGCGACAACCTGGCCGCTGTGCAAGTTCTGCAGACGGGGAGGGCCCGAAACATAGTCCTCCAGGAGTGTGCGAGGGCGGCCTGGATGGTGCAGGCACTTATGGATGTGGAGGTTTCTTACGACCACATCCCAGGCAAGGACAATCAGGTCGCCGACGCTCTTAGTCGCGCCCATCTTGGCCCACACCATCAAAAGGAGGCCTCGTCCCTGGTAGAGCAATATAGCCTCACGTGTATAGCCCCTTGTATGTTCTTCTTTGACCACACCCTTCGTTACTTCTCCCACAGACCCGGCTCTGCGGACCCTCATCGAGTCGGCGCAGGTACGGCAGGAGGCGGCCAGGGCCCCAGGGACACGCAGGAACCACGAGTCGACAGTGGCAACGTACATCGCCTTTATGGGCAGAGTCGGGGAGGACCCCCTCACCCCCCGATACCAGCTGGTGTGCGCGTACTTGGAGTACGCCGCCTCACATACCCCCGCCCCGGCCACACTACGCAACAAGCTGTCGCATGTGAGGACATTCATGCGTCTGGCCGGGGCCCCGACGGGGCCGGTCGACCACCCGAGGGTCAGGATGGCCCTCGAGGCGTTTGCAAAGAACAAGGCCTATGTCCCCAGGGTAAAACCTCCACTACCAATGAAAACCATGAAGGATGCACTGGCCCACCTGCCACGGACAGCAATCGGCGATGCGGTGAGAGCCGCGATCCTGGTCATGTTTTATGCTACCACCAGGCAATCCGAGATAACGCCCCCCACCATGCAGGCATACGACCCGACTCGTCACCCGACAAGGAGGGACGTTCGGGTGACGGAAACGGGCATGTCGCTCACACTCAAATGGGGCAAGAACATGCAACGCGTGGAACAGCGCAGGGTGGCAAGGCTACCCAGGGTGGCCGACCCAAACTTGTGCCCGGTGACCGCCATTACGGCAAACATGCTAGCCATTCCAACACCCCAGACCACGGACCCTCTCCTTATGGTCCCAGGTACCCGCGCCCCGCTCCCAGCATCCTTAGTGAAGAAGATATGGGGGTTAGCCCTGGAGAAGGCGGGCGCGGATCCAGCCCTGTATACACTGCACAGTATCCGCAAGACAGCCGCGACGCAAGCTCATGCGTCGGGCTGCAACGAACTGGAGATACAGAGGCATGGCGGATGGCGGTCGGGAGCATACAAAACTTATATCGCCACCCAAACTGGCACAGTGACAAACGCTCTCGTGGAAGCAATCCATAAATAACTCTTAATCAAATCTTAATCTCACAACCATACCCCTTCCCCAACCCTTCCCACCCCCTCCCCTATTCCAACCTCCCCCACTTATTAAATATTTCCCTTCCAACCTTTGGCACCCTTTTTGGCCATTTTTCTTTTATATTACATTTATCTTATATTACAATATATCTAAAATCATATAAAATTAAATTTTATCAAATAAAAATTTAATTTCCCCAACCTGGTGCCTCTGGTTTTATTTCACCCGGTGTGCAGTAATGTGGCTCGCATGCAGGCTTTGCCTAGCAGGCGGTCTCATTGCTGCCACCTGGTGTCTACCCACAACATTCCAAATATCATTTCCTTATACACATATCACCAATTATTCCTTATACACCTTCCCTTATTTCCTCCTTCTTCTCAAAACAATCCTCCATTACACACATACCCTACACCTTCCCTCAACTTTACCTCCCACCCACCCTTCATAAAATATTTATATTCCTTCTCCCCTATCACATACACCTCATCCATCCATTTTACCCATTTTTCTTTTATATTACATTTATCTTATATTACAATATATCTAAAATCATATAAAATTAAATTTTATCAAATAAAAATTTAATTTCCCCAACCTGGTGCCTCTGGTTTTATTTCACCCGGTGTGCAGTAATGTGAACGATAGGTAACTTTAAGGTAAATTATTTTTTGTTCATAATTTCTTTCTTATAAAAGGACCTGAAGATTATGAAATGGCTATGTTGTAGCCTTTGTGATTACTGAGGAATCATTGGTCGGAACATAGAAGTGAAAAACATCATCTATACACAATATGTATTTCATACCATCACATAAAAGAACAAATTAAGCATCTCAAATGTACATATTAAACTTATATAATGGGAAAAGTACTTGTAATATATCACCAGTCTTTCCTTCAGTACCCAATGCATGTTTTCCTTTAGTTTAGAATCCTCCAAGTTCATACAGAGAGGTATTGCTGGTTTTTCATTTCTTTTTCAAGGTGGAAGGGCAAAAGCAACCAACTATAGTAGGTTAACTGACAGTCAAGAACTTTCATGAATTGTACGTATATTTTGGAAACAACTTATGTCAGGTAAACTTTTTCTAGCTGTTTATTGTATACATTTATACATTTTGAAACATCCTTTGTTGGCATTGAGAATTGCTGAATTGAGTCCCAGCCATTTTAATACATGTACATTTTACTAGTAAGTCTACAAGAAGGGAGGCATTTAGAAAAAATATTGCCATCAATTTTTCCTTTTCCTGTAATACTTTCTCATGGTAAGCTTTCCATCAATTGCAGGCTTTATTATTTTTCCAGTAACCACAGGTTTGATATGGCCCTTAGAATAACAGATATGACCTTGTAATTCTTTTGTATTCATGCACCTTATGTTGGAAATACTGTTGTAAAATTACTGTTCAAAGTTAAATTACTGTTAAAAACTTAAATATGTGGAGTAAAATATAATTCTTTTAAACAAAAAATGGGCCTTACTTCTTGAACTTTATTAAGTATTTGTAAGTAAAACAGAACATTGTTGATAATTTGTATGGGAGATCAGATATGAATTATTTGAACTGCATAGTTTTCAAATAAAGTGAAGAAAAAGAAGAAAAAAATGCTAAGTGAATATTTCTGTATAATTTGTGGTACATTTAGATTTTTTTGTGATGAGTTGCACAAAGGTAGAGAGTAAATCACTTTGCGCATGAAATTAGTTGTATAGAAATATAATGAAGAGAGCGTCGATGCTTGGGCAAAATCAATACCAGACTGCTATATATATTGAGTAAAACCTCTGGGAACGGCAGAGAGCACTATTACGTTTGGACATACATGAGTCTTGAGGATTCGAAGGGGTTTAGATAGCCATACGTAGAAGGGACATCTGGTGACTGTTGGAGGAATTACTGTGTTGAGAGCGGATGAAAGAACAGGCGGACTCTTAGGAGAAAGCTTACTCTTTATCCATTGGACCTGTGACTCTAGGGATATTAACCATCATTGCACTGGCTCTGTACGCATACAAGTGATCCACCAAATAAACCTGACTTACAGCAAAGCATTGTTTGCGTTGTGGAAATGAGCGCCAATCTCGTGAACTTACCTACCACTTGCCTAGCGTATATACAAAAGCGAGTAACCAAGGCAGAAGTATTAAAACATCATAAACAGTTCCCCAATTAATAATCAACCATAAAACAACAACTAGTGTTCAGAGTAATAGTCTTTTTTTTATTATTTTACATTTTCAAGAACACTGTATATAGTTATATTTACATGTTTATACCTCAGAAATATACATTAAGTACACCTAAGAGTAAAGGTCCATGGTGGTCTGGCCAGGAAAAATGTATGTTTAGTCATATGACACTAATCAACCATTTTGAGAAGCCTTTTAATCTATTACCCAGTTTTAGACTAAAAAAATAATTGCCATTATACATAGGCTCAGAGGATCTTGATGGCTCGATCATATAAAATACGAAGATCGTTCAGGTCCTTTATTAACTGTTATAGATTTAAGCACACCAAATAACAATTTATTGATGTATTCAGCCATATTATATACCCTTTAAATTGACAATTAGTAATTTTTGTTATATGTGTGACATGAAATTCTGCCCTCTACATTTTGTTGTGGCCCTGGTTAGAACTGGGTTCCTGGTGGACCTGGAGGGCCTGGTGGACCTGGGATAAGGATGTACCCTGGTCCATCCTCTCCAGGCCGTCCCATCGGACCAGGACGACCTGGTAGACCTTGAGGACCAGGGCCCCCAATAGGGCCCGGTTGTCCTGCAGGGCCTTGTCTACCTGGGGGACCTGTGAGTCCATGGGGGCCATCAGGTCCAGATCTTCCTATAGGTCCAGCAGGTCCAGGTGGGCCAAGAGGGCCGGTTCTGCCATGTGTTCCGGGTGGTCCACGCGTTCCTGGATTCCCTGGCAGACCATTCTGACCTCGGACACCTCTGTCACCCAGAAGTCCCTGGGGGCCTGGGGGCCCTGGGGCCCCCCTTGGCCCTGGGATTCCAGTCACCACATTTCTGGAGTCCATGTCTGAAATACAAGGTTTTGTTCAAAGTGCAATTAAGTAGATCACCAGCATATTTTATTTCAATGAACCCTCATGATGATATTCTCAAATAATGTAGAAATAGATGTGTATTAATCTCTGAGAATTACCATTTTTGAAAAGAAATGTTGCCCTTCCTGCCCATTCCACCACTATTTTACTGTGTCTATTTTTTTGTTTTGAGGGGGAAAGGGTTGATTCTCTGTGTATTTAATATAAAAGCAAGGGTGTACTTACAATGATAGTTTTTGTGAAACCCTTTGTTTAATAAAAGTATATCATCTTGTGGTATAGCTAACATTCAATAGAAAGACCAATATGGTGAATTATTTTTAAAAAAATGAATTTTATGAATATTACAAATGGAATTTTATGAATATTACAAATTACTATTGGTGCTATTTATATGGGATGGTGGAGTCTTTGAAGGCCAATGCAAGTCCTTTTCTTTCATAAGCATTTTAAGAAGAAACTTAACAAAACCAATTTATAGAGAAAAAAACGCAAAAGTATGTATCCTCTCTTTTCATGAATCATTATCTGATGCAGCACAATATGCAGGGGCGACTCCAAAGGTTTTCAAAAGGGGGTGCTCTGTTGTAAAATTTTCTACCAGACCCTCCAAGTCTGAGAATTTACATTAAAAAAAATTAGTATTTGACCAAAAATAGGGGAGGGGGGGTGCTGCCCCTGTCCTCCCCTGACTAAGTTCTCCACTGTCATTATGTTGACCATAAATAACTCTTCATGTGTTATTGTCTGCAAACAATGTCATTTTAACACCTCACTTTCAACATTCAAAACCATATCAATGTAACTTAAAGATCTATATATGGTTTCATACTTAATCAATACAAAACAGGGGCACATCCAGAGGGGGGCATCTAGGGGTTCCTGCCCCCCATCCCTACCCCTTTTTTGGTGGACCCAAAAATATAAAGAAGAGAAAATGCTGCGTGTGTGTAAATGAATGCATGCCTTACGGTGTTTAGTCTATATGCTGAGACCCCTCTCCTTTTTTTCATATCCTGTATATGCCCCTGCAAAACCAGTTCAACCATACTGTATATACTTCAGTTGGGCATGTTTTCCTATAATTCTGTCATTTCTTTTGCAATTTAGACATATCATATATAATTTTGAAGCTTGATACCTCAGCTATCTAATGACATTAGCTATTCTTTACTTAACCTAGATTTTAATCTGAATTTAAGTGGGAGAAAATAAATATGTTTTTTATCTCTTATTTTCTGAACATGCATTTCTAGCTTAATAGTATGTCAATAGCTATGCAACCTTTCAATTATGTTAAAAACATTTCAAGGGTAGCTTGTCTCGAAATTTTAGTTAAGGGCTTAGTTTATCTTGTATGATGTACAATTTTAAGCAATATTTCCTGCCAACTTGGTAATTGATATTTCTATTACTTATGCAATGAGATATTTTATATGATGATCAGCTATTTCATAGTATATGTCAAGAAATCTGATGTATAAAGAGACCTAAGAGCATTTAGGTGGGGCCAACATGAAAAAAAGCATTCATCCTTGAGCTCCTCTCTATCCTTAACATAGATGGGACCAATAGAGAGTGTGTGCCACTAACTGCCAGAAATGGCTCAAGCTATGGTGTGGATATAAAGGTGTCTTTCTATATATGCTATGTGGGTGCATTTTATTCCATACAAGGTATGTGAAGGGCTGTGCATTTTTCTATACCATAATTATAGGGAAAAAAACATCTGCAAGGCATTTATGGAAAGGTACATTTTTATACACTGAAAACACAGAGTCGTCAGAGAGCCACTTTAAAGTTATCAGAGGTTGTCACACTTACTTTTGGGTTGTCACAAGGCTCATTTTAGGCCATTGATGATTTGTGACAACCTTGTGGCAACCCTGTGACAAATTTGAGGGATGTCAGAGGGTTGTCATTGTAAAATTTGAGGCTGGATCATTTTCTCCTGAAGACTTTAGACCAAATAAGTTGTCAGAGAGGTAAAAGTGATAATCAGGGTGACAGCAGGTTGTCAGGGTAAATGAGAAGTCAAAAGGTCTGCCTAAAACCAAAACCCAATGTTGTCATGTACATACATACCTATGTGTGTATACATATGATATTTATTTTAATAAATACATATTTAACTTTGTGGATAGATAATTAATTGATTTAAACATGTTTATATGGTCTGATTTAGATTGTGTCGCAATCTTATCTTCGACATCTTGCTTTACATCTACACTAAATGTGGTTGTCAGAAGGCTTTCCAAGAGTTGTCAAAGAATTGCAATGTGGAACAAAGTAATGACCTTTGAGTTGTTCTGTCCTACTTTTCAAAACTTTCTATATGACAACCATGGGATGCAGAGATAGGTTTTGTAATTGAGGAATTGCACTGAAGACAATAAGATTTTTTTATATAACTTTCGATCCTGAATTTGGTCTCCTTTTCATTTCTTAATGTGTATATCCTACAAAGTATTTGGTCAATGCCTAAGACAACGTAAGTTTCTATGGCAACCATTTTTAGAAAAGAATGAAAATAAATAGTAAAAATTTGTCAAAAAGTTACCCGTTTCCTTAAATCAAATAAATATTAAGTCATAAGGGGAGACGTCAAAATTCTCCACAGCAGATCGCAGCCAATGGTCAGTGACTTTACAGCATCTGGCCTCCATGAGGAGTACTATAGGTCGCAGCCAGCTGCTGTGTGGCTGCAGCCAGATATGAGGAGGGTGGAGACCCTGAATGACCTCATTAACTAATTAATAATCAATTAATTAGCCTTAATGAGGTACTTAGGTTATGTTATGTATACAAACATAAAAGGAAAGCTCCATTTTATCATAAAACTAATAACAAAACTGATATAGTCTTCTGTCTGGTACCCCTAATGGAGTTTAAGAGTGCTGCAGCCAGTCATGGCACATAGGGGTTATAACCAACATCCTGCTGCAGCCTACCACAGCTTCTAAGGTTCACAGCCCCTGAAATTTGATGTCACCCCTAAAATAAGAAACTGAGACACAGTTCTCTCTCCAATAAAGTTGTTGGGGTGCCTGTAAAGTTTCAGAGCCTTACAGACATAATGAATTAAGATAATAATTATTGATGAAGATACAGACATTCAAAAAATAAAAGTTAAAAACTGATTTTGTTATTTATCATTTTTCTAATCCACATTTGATCAAAAAACAATTTTTATTGTTGGATAAAAAAGATTCTACCCTTTCATTTTATATCTAACGCACCAATTAGTTATCAATATTAAGGAAATTCTTGGGATTTTACTTAAAACCCATGGATAACACATCTCTATCTCTAAGCATATTCAAGCTGTTATATTATTGAAAATGAATGGTCCTTCCTCCTCTGACGGCAACCGTGAAGTCAAGCTGTTATATTAGTAGGTACATATACTATCAGAAGATTATCTGACTGGGACCAGCAGCTATCTGGCCAGACATCCCCTATTAAGCACACTCCAGCTGTTATATTAGTAGCTATATATACTATCAATGTTCCTTAGACAGAAGATCATTTCTTAAATGAGTGTGGTTCAATGCTTTTAAAAAAAAAATGATATATTGAAATGCTGTCCTTACTTGTTAGAACAATTAGCACCAAGGCCACTGTGCAAGCCCTCTGCAGACCCCTCATGTTGCTTCTGATGCCCTTGATGTGTATTAGAACACCTGTCGTAGGAGTCACTCGAGGATATATGTGTTTCCTGACAAGTCCTGATCAAGAGTGTAGGGATGTGTATTTCTGCACCTTTACTCTCATTTCACAAAGTATCTTTACATTCACAGGTCTGATAAAAACCTTGAGGAATCATTAGAAACCTTGGGGAATCCCAATGACTTGATGTTCCTTATGCCTTTGAAAGGAGTCGTGTGCGTATCAATGGAAAGTGCGGTATTGGTTCAAAAGTTTCCTATGTCGGTCAGATTTTAAGCCCAGTTTACACAGGCTGTGTTTCTCTATGGCAATACTTTAGCCTAACCCTTATGGCAATAGTAGGTAGGTTAGAAGAAAAGTATATGCAGCCCAAATTTTCCATAGAATTCAAAAATGTATTTCTTAGTTAACAAAGCCTCCGGGTTTTAAGTAAAACATCATGTTTTCCTTTAAAAAATAGCATTTTTAGGAAACCACCTTCAAACCTTTTGGCCTCAGTCACATCAATAAAAGTGTCTTACCCCTTGGACTAATTTATTATGTGCAAAAGGGATGTTAAAACACTCTGTACTTCATATCTATTTGAAGAAACCATGTCTATAATATGACATTATGCCTTTCTCTGAATCAAATGAAACAGTTTTCTACATAGGAATAGGCATCATTTTATGCTTAAGGACGCTTAATAAATGACCCTCTATGTTTTTGTGGTTAGGCAGAATTCACCAAAATCCTTACATTGTATTGATCTTATTAGGTCGTCCCTGATTCGTGATACCTCCACAATAAGGGGGGAAATCCCCAGTATTTCAGTGACACTTCCTAATGGTTAGAGCTAAAAGAACTTGAAGCCTTCTGAACTAAGGCTTATTTTCCGATTTAAACAGATAAACTTCTTCAACGGTGACATGAATATAATAAAAAGTGCCTATCATAGCCATAATTACCCAAGCTTAAGTGGAACATTCGAATTCATACTCTATTTTCAAACAAAAATACACTTAACCTCCTCTCGATTACATGAATACTTATAATAAAAAGTGCCTAGATATCATAGTTATCATTACAGGCATTTACACTGGGTCAGTTGACGACTTCAATAATGTGCTGGCAACGTCTTGCTGTCACAATTTAAGACATAATTCAAAGAAAGCAAAGCTTAAAGGGTTCCTTGCACATAAATTTACAAGTCTCCACTTTTTGTGCCTTCTGCTTCAGTTTTATGTTCTAAAAATGTAACAAGTAAAACAAATGAAAAATATCGGGATATTAGAGAATAATTGAGGAAAGAAAACTAAATTTGGGAATTTCCTAGATTCTTGGCTTTCATTTCTTTCCTTGCCACGTCATAATAATGAGAATTCCCTTTCACACTAACTTTTGAATCCGAGTTTATTGAATACGTTTAGGATAGTAAAAAATAGAATTAATAATGGCATTTGTGGGCCCAAATGAAAATATTTTATGCCCAACCTCAATTTCCTTTCTATATATTTTTGAGAGTGAGGGATTCCCTTTCATGGACACATGGGATTCCCCAATTACTCACCGTGTGACATAACAAATTTGGGCATTTCCCTTGAAAAATGAAGAACAAGTTTTTCAATGTCCCCTAGTTATGTCAAAAATTGGATTTTTTTTATAGATTTTTTTCACATTGAGGGTGTCCAATGTAAAGGAAATGCATCACTGATTTAATCTAAAATTAACTTTTCTGTATTTTTGTGCAAGGTTCCCTTTAACATGCCTGCACATGAGTATAGAATGTGAAATCAAACTTTGCACCAAACTTGGTGGCCAAAGCATGCCCGCTACTAGGCCTATACCTAGTGACCACTATATGTCTAACTATAAATTGTTTGCAGTTTCTAGTGATATAATTGAATGATGCAGAGAAGAAGGTGCTGCCACCTGTCACCACTACTTACTACTTGTCAATTATTACAACTAGGTGAACCGGTGTTACTCAGACTAATTGTCAAATACTACCACCGGGTGTACAGGTTGGTTGGTTGGTTGGTTATTGGTTGCTTTACCCCCTAATCAACTGCCAGGGTCATATCAAGGGCGGTGATGGTGATTGAATCTATGAGAAGGTAGAGACCATACCCCTACACATTTACCAAAGTAGGTGTTCTTTAATGTGCCTGGTCCCATAGACAGGGCCAGACACACAACAGCCGGTGGCACAAGGCCTTTGATATCCTAGTCGTTGTCACTGGGAGAAACACAGAGGGGTGTAGCAGCCCTGCCTGGCCCAGCCGAGAATCGAACCCGGCTCTCCCGCATGCCAAGCGAACACTCTAACCACTTCACCACCCCGTGCCCCTCCAGGTGTACAGGTGTTTTCCAAGATGTCTGACCTTGGTTCCTACATACCAGTATCTGCTCTCTGCAACATGTTATGTTTCCTGTGTTCAATCATTCAATAAATGGCCATTTAAAAGAGAGAAAAAAGCATGCTTTTGCCCAAGGAGGGGATGGGCGGTCTGAGATTTTTGAAAATGTTCATACCTACTATATGAAAGGCTCAACTTGTTTAGAATTCAGGCCTCATATCAATCTTGATGGATCGGTTCAACAGGTTTTCTCATTGACAGTATGACGATCTGATGAGTGTATCCTTTTTTTGCAGGCACCATGTACTATAGCTTTTGAAAAACCAAAAGCACAGAACAGAGTTGATCACCTAATGTTGAGTACCCAACCCTGGTGCAAAGCTTCCAAAAGTAATGTGTTGGGGGACGAGGACTAGGTTCTCTTGTCAAGACGACAATGAACAAAGCTATCCTGTAACCCTTCCTTGGACAACTTGGCAAGCCAGACAGGCCTTGTGGTACATCAGGGCTGTCCTTAACTTCCTCAGTATCTTTTGGGACCAGGCAGATGGCCTGAACCAGATGGCCTCATGCTCCTTATTTTCCACTGTCTCTGATCTCTCCGTCAATATCTATGGGTCCTGGGGGACCACACACCAGACTAGGCATACCATGCATCTGAACCAGATGGGCCTGAGGGACCAACAGGTTCTGTGGGCAAACCCTCAGCAAGATCACCGATCCAACCACCTGGAAATGTAGGAAACTGTGTATCAGCTGCAATTTGAACAACACATGAAGCTCATGCAGTGTCCCATTCAACGCAATGATATTTTCTGTGAATTTCAAGTAGAGATAATGAGCAAAATGACCTTACTATTTACTCATCTTTACTCATTCCTATTTTTTTAAATTAGGATAACCAATGTTAATGTATGTTAATAGAGAGGATTAAATCAATCTTCATCTCCTTTCCTAAGGCAAACATGGTTCTTGTTCAAAGTTGTATGCAATCTTTTCAATAATAATATCCTATCTATATACAACTTATATCATGAAAATTAAACATGTCAATATATTTTCATATCAGTTCAGTTAGAGCTCACTCAACAGGCATAAAAATGACTGCACCACAATACACCTGCAGCACTTTGACTGGTCCCACGCAGTATACACCAAAAGTTGTTGACTGAACACCCCAAAAATCAGATATTATGTCTGTTTTTTTGGCCAACTTAACCCCAAAATGCAGGGTTAGTCATCCATCAGCCAGCCTGGGCATTTACATCCTTACTCTTTGAGTCACTAAAGTTAGGTGGACTTTCTCAGTGGGGGCCTGCTTAAGTTCTTGAGTTCAGATAGTATCCCTTCTAGGTATTTGGAACGATCTGGAACGATCAACCAGTTGACATTAGGTCAATAGATAAATTTTCTAGTTTCAAAATTAGAAATAAAAAGTTACTTTTAGATAAATTGGAAAACTACTGAACTCCTGCTAATGTTTATGGTTTGATATATAAAGAAAAGGTTGTTTGTTTTGCTCTAACTGAAGTATTATTTTCAAACGTTTTGTGTCCCCTTATTAGATGTATAATAATTGTTTTGTGTTTTGCAGACTATTGGAAATTGCTAGTTAAATGTGTATATATTTTTAGGTTTTTCTTTTCTTTTGTTTTGCATAGTGTATATTTGAGATAACAGTGTGTTAATATCATTTATCTATATCTTTGTAGTAATTGTTAAATACTTAAAACTGCCACTATGTACCAGCCTGATGATTAATGCTGCTAAATTTTGATTACTCCAATCTAGGTGTACTGGAGCGACATTGGAAACTAGTGCGAACTAACATGTATGTCTCCAGTATAAATAACATTTTCTTAAAAAAAAAAAAAAATTGGGTGAGTAGATTGGGACTGAGATTTATTCTAAAGAATGGAAGAGTCAGATAGTTTTGAAAATTACAAATGTCCTAGTCTTATCTAATTCACATAGTCTTATATAATTCTCATAGTGTTTTGATACATCATATTACTAGTTATATCATATACCCAATCTTGTTTAATTTATAACTCTTCTTAAATGTTTTCCACGACTTAGGATTGGGTAAAATTATTAGGGTCAGGGGTGGGCAACCTCTTGCATTGTCACACAAAAGAGCGACAGAGGCCTCATATTGTACAAATTGCCCTTGTTTTGACCATAAAAATTACCTTGGCTTCCAGTATGGTGTAAAATATCCCGAACTGAATGTTACAAACTAACATGTGAGCTAAATTGGTAATGATTGTACCAGTAATTCTGCTGTTGCCTGTCACCAGTCGCGGTAAAATTGCCTAGTGGGTATGTGTAGGATAATGGACTCGTAGTAGTGCACGGGGTGAAATAATGCACGAGCCCTACGGGCTCGTGCATTATTTCACCCCATGCACTAATACGAGTCCATTATCTGACATAAACCACGAGAGAAAGTATCTTAATATGTCCCAAGGACCCTTATGCTGTTGAATTCAGCCTTTCAATTTATAATATACAAGTTCACTCCACCTCCCTATTAGACTCTGTCCATAGCAGGTCTAGACTGTAGTACCATGCAAATCCACTAGTTGCTCAAACTAATATGTAAGAGATAGGTAGGTCATGAAAGGACTTGCCCACCCCTAGACCCCCCACCCCTTCCACCACTACCACCTCAACCCACTCAACCCCCCTTTCACCCAACCTCTAGACTGAGCATTCGCCTTGCCTAGGCTAATTATAGGTAGCAGAAGTGGTCACTGGTAACACACCTGACTGCACAGATCACAGGTTCCAGTGCCTCTGTAGTCCGTTTCTGACCCAGGTTAGCTATTGTATAAAAATGGAGTGACTAGGATTGACTAATAGTCTTGGATGTAACTACAGTCTAGTTCGGCTGGTCAGGCAGTTTACCTATGGATACCTGGCTCACTCTCCAAGCAGATTACTCCACTATTCTTATGGAGGGTATTACAAAGGGACTCTCTGCCAAGGAGATTGTAACTTGCTTGTTCTATTCAGTATACCCTCTGACTGGAAGGCCAACAGCTGCCCCAATAGGGTAGTGGTTAGAGTGTGGCTCTCTGAATCCAAAGGTCTAGGGTTCAAGACTGGGCTGTGCACATTGGTTGAAACTTTTCATAAATTCAAAATTGGGTATTCCTGGCACTCTAGTTAAACTACAGATTAGCAACAATGCATTATTTCAGGCCAACAGTGCATTATTTGAAGCCACCAGTGCATTATCACAGAAGCAGTGCATTATCACCTGAGAATGCACTGCTAGAACAAAGGAAATCCGAGTGAGAGTGGTTTATGGGGCTTTAGTCATGCCTGAAGATGGAGAGGGCTGCCATGTGTTGAAAGTCACTTATATGCTGGTGTACGTATTCAGATTGTAGCCCCAGGCAAGCAGTGACGTTACAAGCAGGTTCTGTGACCGTACTTTTTGGATTAGTCTTTACTTTTTACGTAACAGTTATGTTATTTTTGGTAAAGTTGAGACTTACTAAAATTGAATATTATAATAACATTATATTTTAGTGAAGTTCAGATCTTACTTATAAAGAACATTATAACAACATTATTATAACACGAAAGAATGTTACAAGAATGTCACAATAACGTTGCAGTGCGACAACACAATGTTAGGTTCTAAAGACGTGTTTTGGTGCCATCAAAATAACGTAACAAAAACCAAAGCAGAACTCAACAGAACATTGTAATAACATTATGATAATGTTATATTCTTGCTTGGGGCATCTTATAGAAGGGATTATGGTGAATGTGGGGTGGTCATCCCGACACATTGGCTATAGAAAGGATTATGCATCCGATAAAGAAATTTCAAGTTTGGGTAAAAGTATTGGGTAATGGAGATTTACCTTCAGTTGACCTTGGACCGTAATGACAAAATTAATGGAGCTTAATACATAAGTATGAATGTGATTTGGACAGTGTAGTGTGGTCTGTTAAAGACATTTATTATTGAAATTGTTACACGACGGATAAAAGCATTAAATTTGGTATGAGACACCTCTGAGGCATAACTATCAAATCTGGAAGGGGAGCCACCTTGAAATATCAATAGGACAGATGTGAGGGACAAAAAAGCAATATAGCTGACTTTTGCTATAAACAATCTTATATCTCAGCTTCTAAAATGACTAAAGAGACGTGGTTGGTGTCAAAATTGGGAGATAATGGGTCAGGGAATTCAATTATTTCAATTTGAAGTCAATGTGGAAATCCAAAATCCAAGATGGCTGACCAATATTGAGAAATAACATGATTTTCAGCTGCTAAATTTTCTAGACAAGTGGAAATGGTTCCAATATCAGTTATTTGTAACCTATAGACAGCTCAATAGATATAATATTCATCCAATTCAATACCAAAGATTTCAAAATTGCTGAATTTATTAGCATGAGACCTATGATAATGACTGCTGGATTCCAAAATAATTCAAAAGAAATGATATAGACTCTACTCCTTCGTAACAAGATTTCTTAATTTCATTTGGTATGATGATCCCACAGGACCCCTTCATTTAATTTCAAAGGGGAGCCACCTTGAAATATCAACAAAACTCCAGTGGGGGCCGAAAATCCAATATGGCTGACTTTTATTGAAATAATCTTATATCTCGGCTTCTGAACTGTCTAGAAACACATTATTAGTGTCAAAATTAGTTGATTATAGGTCAATATATAGTCAATATATTTGGTTAAATACCTAAAGTTTCAAATGCTAAAAACATAGAAAATTTGTCAAATTTCATTTTGGTATTTCAATGTGGCTCCCCTTCTAGATTTAATAGTTAAGCCTCAGAGTTGCCTCATGCAAAAGTTGGTGCATAATTTTATCCGTTCCGTAACAAAAATGTTTTGTTAACAGACCCCACTAGTGTAGGTGGTACTAATTTGACCTCTAGATTTCCTCCCCCTCCAGATCTGTTTGAAGAACTGAGATCCCTTTGGGATACTAAATCTCTCTATTGTTAACTATTGCAGGGTAGAGGGTGATCTATTATTTGAGTTAGTAATCTCAGCAATGATATGTGTTGCATGTATATATATCAAAGATTTACATTGTCATCACAAAAATCAGTAGAAGTGGACAAGCTATATGGTGTCATGATATAATATTTTGTATAGTGAGACCTTGTAAGTGTAACTCTCCTATGCTGGAGTTAGAAATAAACAGATTGACAAGATGGCTTGTACTAGCTAGTCAGAGTTCATGTTTCTCTCCCTAAGATCCTAAGATTTCATGTCTAAATGATCACATATGAAAATTGGCTTTTACAAAGTCAGCCAATTCATTTTCATGGTGTGTGATCGCAGAGTTGTCCACAATAAAAATACCCATGATTATATTAGTTATTTGTGATAGTAGCGAAGTCAATTTTATGGCAACCACGATTCTGGTCTATATTGTATCATAGATTAAACCGACATTAATTCCCACCTGACAATGGTCATAAAATTATCAAACATGCTAATCAGCACTGCTGTTTATGAGGCTGTTCGCATTGACTGCTGATGCTGATGCCGATGGACCTGCCGTATGTGGGTATATGCCTTGTCCATTCAGAGCTGGCCACCGTCCATGCCGTCCATGCCGATTGGGCTAAAATTGGTTAGTGGGAGGGACTTAATGGTATGTATTATCAGCACTCTTTAGACATTACAAATTAATTTGAGCATTTTAGGTGATTGAATTCATACCCCGGCAAGATGCGACATAACAGAAGCATTTTAGCATAATTGACAAATACTTACCAAAAATTTGGTGAAGACCCATTGTAAACTAAACCAGGCCTGATGAGGTGTTAACAAAAACCACACACACCTCCTGCATACCCCATTTCCATTTCTGGCTGTATACAACAAACTGTTGCAAAATACATCTTTGCTGGTCAGAACTATCTATTATTTTATTAATCCTTAGGGTGATACAGGTTTAGTAGTTAAGATTTTAATGCATGCCTTATCAAACCTGGGCAATTACCAGCCTTGCAGGGAGATACAGAAAGTTTTATTTTTTGATAATTCATTAAAAAAATGAAATAATTAACAAATGAAAAATCTAACATATTGAGCCAGACTGGAGTTATTTATATGTTGTTAATTCCTATGACGTTTCACCGATATAGTTCTTAGTTTCGTTTACATCATATCTTATGGGGATATATTCGCTGGTTCGTTAGACTGCGTGATATCAATTTCATGTCATTTACACTCTTGCTACTTGATGATGTCCGAATTAAGACCATTACTGTATAAATTAGGGGAGTTCTTCATTATTGTTCATCGTATAAGCTAGCTTTCACTCTTAATCTGATTCGATCTCATTTCAAATGTTCGTCTGTTCATCAGTGGTAGAGAGTCTGAGTAAAGGGGCTCATTCCTATACAAAGAACGCACGCTTGACAAGAGGTAGTTTTATTATATCCATTGAGACAGTCTGAAGATACAAGTAAATAGTCATTCAATCTATACAGTACATGCCATCCATCTCATAATGCTAACCACATCAGTAACATTCCAACCAGGTATAGCTTTTCCCTTTCGAGGTCTATAATACCCAACAGCTGTTGGGAGAGTCACCTCGCATCTACCTGTGCCCGAGACCATTGGTAGAGTCTCTGTCACTTCGAGTACTCCGTCGGTAAGGCTAAGCCTAAGCTGTCTCGATCCTTACTATCACCTGCTATAGCTGTTACCACCATCTTAGCACTACCCGTTATGATCTGTTTGTTAGACTATTGTACTAATAGCCTAGTACTTTTAATATATTATCATACTTTATAATTTAGTTAGGATCAGGCCTAACCATACTACTTCTGAGAAGAGACATTTTACGCTCCTAGCGCCACCTGTTAACCAGTATAAAAGGTGCTGCAAGGTAGGGAGCGAGTCAGTTTAGAGTTTAGTCTGGAGTTAGTAACCAACAGAAAGTCAGCAGCGTTAGCTGAGCTGCTCGGAGCTATGCCTACCAGCTCCTGCGCAGTATACTGGAGTTTACCGATACCAACTACCTCGGACAAAGGATTGTGATAGAGCTAAGCGCTAGAGTGGTCTAGGATGTGCTGGAACAACTTGTATTCTAATGTGGTTGATCGCTGAGTAGGAGATGGGAAGGTGGACAGATTGAGACTTATTCACTGTGGCTTTGACTCGGGATGAGATGTTTACTTCAATAAAACCCTTTCACTTTAAGAGCTCCCTCATCGTCCATTTCTTTTGAACTATTGGGGGATGGATGAATTAACTTTGAGCGCAGTCTGATTGGCTCGATAACCTGGATGAACGACTCATGGATAACTTAATTATACACATCACGCAGTCTTAAATCAAACACTAACAATAGTTCATTTGGTGGAGATTACCCGAAACATGACTTTTGTTGTTTTGCTCATCCTTGATGTCAGCCACCGGTGAATGTGTGGCTTCTTCTAATGCCCAGCCTCAATCTTTGCGGCCTGCAGGACACGATGTGTCAACATCATATACAGGAAATGTGGAAAACCGCCACCAGGTAGGTGATCCCTTAGACGGGGAGGCACAGAGACAGGAGGTATCAGCCAGACCCAAGCAGCTCTGCCCCGAAGGTGTTCATGATTACCAAACCCGTGGCAAAGGTAAACCATTTTCCTGGCACCTAGGGTCCAAAGATAGGCCGGTTCTTGACGAAGGACTTGAAACCCTAACACACTCGAGACGAGTTGAAGGGCGAAACCGTCTCAAAGACTACCAGCGATACTGGAATCCAGAGTATGTACCACCTACAGACCACGAACCTGGTGCTGGCTCTCATTCTACTTGTGAATCCGATGTGAACAATCTGTGGTGTAGTCAAGGAGTTCCCTATCGTTTACTGCCTGCAGCAGGGGGTGAATGTGAACAAGAAACTTTCGATGAGGATTACTTATTTCCCTCGGGGAACAGAAAAAAACGACAAAACATCGCAGATAACTCCAGCCCATCAGGGAGGAGACGCCCCGCAAATCCGGTAATTCTACCTGATGGGAGCTCTCTCACCTATCCACCTCTCCAACGACTTGAGTCTATCAGTCACCCGCTGGTAACACCGACTCACCCCAACCCGGGGGCGTCCATTCCTTATCCCACTGTAGTTAAAGGAAAGACAGTAGGTAGGGACAGGGGAGTGGAAAGGGAAACAGAGGGAGACAGCGACAAAGTAGGCAACTTACAACCCTATCGGTTAACCTATGGTATTGGGGAGAGCTTAGATGACGCTGATGAAGGAGCAGAAGCTCGAGCTCTGAATCTGGAGTTGGATGGGGATGGTTCTAACCCAGCAGAGCTAATAAAGAAGTTAGCGGAATCAGGCCCCGAAGAGCATGAGGAGTTTGAGAGGTTAAGCGATCAGGATAAAGCAGAAAATGTAACGCTAGAGACCCAAAGTAACAGGGAAAGTGAAAATAGAGATGAGAAAGGTAGTACGGTAAAGAAAGCCTATCATATAGAGGAAGGAGACACTCAAGCCCGTGAACCGTATGATAAATACGAAAGCGAGGACGAGGAAGAAAATAGTGAAACAGAACAAACAGCCGCAAATGTCAGAGGGGGTAATCCTAATAGAAAATTAGCTAGAGGAGAGAAATCATCTTCGTCATCATTCGAACTTATTGCCGAGGATGTTTTAGGTACAGATAAGAAAGCCAAACCGTTAAGCGAGGACGAGATTAGTGTAGAGGAAATCCCTGTGAGAGAACAGTGGGACAATAACGACATACAAAACCGCCACGAAAATAATATGGCGGAGGGAGGTGAACCATTGTTGGATCTATTGGGAGAAGGGCGTGACCAAAACCCATCTCAGCAACCCGGCGAAGGGGGGTAACCAACAGGGTCAGCAGGCTCCGGTGGGCCAAAATAATCAGGCGAATCCACCGGGGCCTAACCCTCCTCTGAACCAGCCCAACAACCCTCCTCTGAACCTGCCCAACAACCCTCCTCTAAACCAACCCAACAACCTTCCTCTGAACCAACCTAATAATCCTCCTCTGAACCAGCCCAACAATCCTCCTCCGAACCAACCTAACCAACCCAACCCGCCGGGACCGCCAGGTCCGCCGGGCCCACAAGGACAGAACAATCCTCCAAATCCACCGAACCCGCCAAACCCTCCAAATCCACCGAATCCGCCAAATCAACCAAATATCTGGGACATCCTACCGCAGCTAGGTGTGGCACTGGGTCAAATGCCATCGCCAGTGCGGGGAACGACCCATAATGGTCACTAAAGAGGACCAAATATTAGGTTACCTTGGTTTAGTGGAAAGGAAGATGAGCAGATAGAAAAGTATTTCAGAGAATTGAGGCGACTGAAGGCTATCTATGACTGGTCGGACGCCCATCTCCTGAACATGGCTCTGTTAGGCCTAAAAGGAAGGGCAGACGACTGGGCAGGAGCTTTAGCTGAAAGTGAGAAAGATACATTTGAGAAACTAGAAGCTCAGATGACAAAGATCTTCGTTGACCGAAGAGCTAAATGGCAGAAACACGCAGAGTTCTGTGCCCTTAAACAAGGAAAGGACCAGAGCGTGATTGAATTTGCAGGTGTTTTGAAACAGAAGCAGGTTAAGGCAGAAGCGAGCGAAAGCATGATGTTAGCCGTGTTTTTAGAAGGGTTAAAACAGAGCATAGCCAGACAAGTAGCTATACTGGACCCTAAGTCGTTCACCGAAGCGGTGGATTGTGCAACGAGACTAGAATCGTTGGACAAAGGCAAAGGGGGAACTAAGATGTCCAATGCAGTAAGCGAGCTGGCTGGAGGCCAAGAATCAGAGGAGACCGCGGCCCTGAACTCCATCTCTGAGCGGTTTGGAGTGGTGCTGGCCCGACTGGAGGCCGCCCCATGGTTTCAGAAACCCAAACCGGGGCAAAGTGGATCTCCCCAGAGCAGTGGTGGTTATAAACAGCAAGGTTATGAAAGAAAAGATAGGTATGAAAGTCAGAAAGACGAATGAAACTTAGACCAGAAGGCCAAAACCAATAAAACCCCGAGCAGGGAAGTAGACAAAGGAAAGAATGTGCAAACTCAGCAGAAAGGGGAGAGGCCTAGGTTACCGTTCGATGAAAGTAAGTTCTATATCATTCACCAACAGCATGGCCACTCTACTGAGGCGTGCTTGTGGTTGAAGAATAGATTGAGGGAAAAACCACCGCGAATGTATAAAGATGGAAAGCCTAGTGGTACTGAGCAAAAGGGCCAGGGAAACTAGAGGAAAGGTCCGTTCATTCCACGATAGAATTAGGCGCAGTGGACGGACCGGCTAGAAGAGAGATAGGAGACGAAGCATTTTTCTTAACGCTAAGATTTAATGATCAGAAGGAGGTTAAGTCTTTGGTAGACACAGGGGCAAGCGATTGCTTCATGTCTACCTTTTGTAAGCAGCAGATCCCTAAACGATGTATTTTAGATGAGTGGAAAGTAACGAAAGGAGAAATTAGCTTGGCAGACAATTCGTCCCAAGTGATATTAGAACAAATCCGATGTAAGTTTTCGATCCAGGGATCAGTGGTTTGCTATGATTTCAACGTAGTGGACGATCTATGCCACTCTATAGTAATAGGCAGAAATTTACTGACAGTGCTTCGTTCAGATCTATCTCTACCAGGCGCAAAGATAGAGGTGTTTTGTGGAAACCCCATAGTTAGCCAAGAAACGGTGAAAATCCCGCCGGGAAATGAGTGTATCATACCGGTTACCACCCGAGAGCCGCTGGGGATGGACTCACCAGTAGCTTACTGCTCACCGGCAGTAACCGCACCGGTCCTAGTGGAGGGGTGCGTCAATACGGTGGGAAGTCAGTGGTGGATTAAAGTCATGAATCCGCTAGACGAAATGCAAATAATTACTCCACATGAAGTGTTAGCTTTTGCAGAAGACTGCGCAGTGCCTGAGGTAAATCAAGATCAGATAGAAGGGTTCCTAGACTTGTGTTATTTAACTAAAACAGAGACCCCAATGTCCATCTGTAGGATTTCTGTCGAAGTAATGAAAGACGCAGTGCAAATGGAAGGTAAATCCTCTGAGGAGGAACTCCGAAATGGAATGGACGAAAATGTAAGCAAAATAGACCTAACCGAATCGTGTTTAGATGAAGAACAAAAGGTAAGGTTCAGGCAAATGCTTAATAATAACAGAAATGCGCTGGCGTTCTCAATGGAAGAGTTAGGTCAGTGTGAAATAGCGCCGATGAGAATTATTGTGGATGAGTCGCAGGGAGTAATAAGTTCTAGACCGTACCGATACTCCCCACAGAAAATGGATATCATCGATGAACAAGTTAGGCAACTCATAGATATAGGTGTGATAGAACCCAGCGAGTCGGCATGGCGAAGCCTGCTGGTGGTAGTACAGAAGAAAGATGGCAAACCTAGGCTATGTACAGATTTTCGCATGCTTAATCAAGTCACTTTCAAAGATAAATTCCCAATGCCCACTGCTCGATCACTTTTCTTATATATGGCTTACAAGAAACCCACTATGTGGACAGCTCTAGATCTGTTGAGCGGCTATCACCAATGTGTAATCGAAGAAGACAGTAGAAAATATACTGCCTTCGAAACCCCGATGGGTGTATATCAGTATAAGCGCGTACCTTTCGGCTTAGTTAGCGCGCCTTGGCAGTTTACCAAGGTGATGGCCATTGCGCTAAAAGGATTGATTCCTAGAACGTGCTTAGCATATTTGGACGATGTGATCGTCTACGACACCACCTTTGACGAACATCTGGCGAGTGTTGAAGTGGTTCTCCAAGCTTTAGCGAAAGCCAATCTCAAACTGAAACCGTCTAAGTGTGAGTGGTGTCGTAGTGAGATTAACTTCCTCGGCCACGTAGTAAACGCAGAAGGGGTGGCTACACAAAAGGTTACCACAGATAAGATCACAGCCTTTAACCGCCCGCATAATGTGAAAACTATTAAATCCTTTCTGGGGCTATGTAACTACTATCGGCCGTTTGTCCCTAATTTCGCTGATTTAGCAAAGCCTTTAAACCGGCTGCTAAAGAAAGAAGTCTCTTTTGAATGGACAGAGGCCTGCGAGGAGGCGTTTCAACAACTAAAGAAACTGCTGACCTCACCGCCCTTGCTAATTCATCCAGATATAGGAGGGCATTTTTATTTACTAACAGATGCATCAGACGGCGCGTGCGGTGCGGCGGTTTGTCACAAACTAGATGAAATCTATCGTCCGGTTGCTTTCTGGGGATGTACCCTCCGTGACGCCGAATTAAATTACTCGGTAAGGGAAAAAGAAGCTCTGGCAGTGATTAAAAGTATTAAGACATGTTGCAGGGAGCCAAAATCACAATAGTGACAGATCACAAACCGTTGATTCCCCTGCTACAGAGTGCCTACAAAGCCCCTTCAGCTCGGCTGAGAAGGTGGGCCTTAGCGCTGTCAGACTTTGACTTTGAGATCATTTATGAGCCAGGAGCGACTCATTTTCTACCGGACTATTTGTCTAGAGTCTATCACGAACATGTCCCGGGTGAGGAATATGAACCCGCTGTGGGATGTGAATTGTTTGAGGCCGAAATTCAAGATGAAGAGCTTTCTGTGGCTACGGTAATAAACGCGCAACTCCAAGATGCAGAGTGCGCGCAACTGATAGACTACCTTCAGGACGGAGACCTACCGCCAGATCCCCTTGAAGCTAGGCGAATAATGGACCAAGCCGATTTTGTGGGAATGGTAGCACCGGGGGTGCTTTGTAGGTTCAACGTCAAAAGATATAACAAACACCAAGACCAACTGGTAAGGTTAAAACCTCGCATGATAGTTCCAGGAAAGTTAATTCCCAAAGTCCTGAGGCTGTTACATAATGACATTTTAGCTGGGGGACATGTAGGGATTAGTAGCCTTACTACCAAAATTTCTGAGAGATTCTACTGGCGGAACATGAACGCCGATATAGTAGACTATGTGAAAGCTTGTGAGACCTGCTCTCTGAGGAGGCGGGCCCCACATTTCAAGGCCTTAGCTAAGTCTTGGGAGAGACCAACCCGACCCTTTGAGGTAGTTCAGTGCGATTTTATTGGACCACTAAAGAGAGCTAGGGATGGGTCAAAATATATCATGACCTTCATAGACTTATTAACCGGATGGCCAGAGGCTTTCACCACGAAAGATTCAACCGCGCAGACCGCGGCCAACTGTTTCCTAACCGGAATAGTGTGTCAGTATGGACGGGTAAACCGCCTGCACACTGACCGGGTAGCAGCCTTCATTTCGGGGCTGTTCCGGGAAATTACCACACGACTAGCGTGCAAGCAAACATTCACCACCGGGCGAATGCCGACAGGTAACGCTCGAGTGGAAAGGTTACATAAAACAATTGAGAACCTGATCGCATATTATATTCCTGACGATCACTGTAACTGGACCGATCTGCTTCCCATAGCGTTGTGGACGGTTCGATCCACGATCAGTGTGCGGTCGGGATACAGCCCTCACACCCTACTGTTTGGCAGGGATCCAATCAGTATGGGAACGCCTGAGCAGGGAACAATTCCTGAAATGCTGAATGATTGTGAATTTTTCATGCAAACAAAGGACAACATTGCTATGTTTAAGAATATGGCCGAACGGGTAGTTCAAAACTATGAAAAAGACTTGAGGTTACGAATTGATGAGCGGGCGCGGCCTACTCAGATGTATGAAGGCGACATGGTGTACATGTGCGATCCTTTAGCTAGCGAAAACAAAGCGTCTAAGTTCTCAAACAGGTACACTGGGCCCTACCGGGTGATTGAAACTAAGGGAGATCATCTCGTTAGACTGGTGTCGCTGAAAACTGGGAAACAAATACCACACTTAGTAAATATTTCGAAACTCAAGCCTGCACATGGGCCTTGGTTCCCCGCTGTCCCTCATATCATTCCCAAACTGGTGAGAGAAGCAATAACCACTAACTCAAAAGGGGCAGATCCTGACCGAAACCCCGAATTGCACCACCCCCCGACGGGTAAAATTGCTGAAAAGGAAGGCAAAACAGGGGGTGCTGAGACTGAAAACTCAACGGGAACGGCCGGTCCCCGTGAGCATGGTGCAATTCCTATGGCCGGGGAGGTACCTACACAGAAACCTGGTCCAAGTCCCACTGATTTAGCAGAGTCAGATGGGCAATTCACTGATGGTCAGGGCGCCAGTGCGGACCCCGCACTGTTACCAAACTCATCCTTTGTTCCTAACAAAGCCGCCTGTGAACGGGGAGCAGCCGGCGCTAATGGACAGAGGAAACGCAAACGAGCTAAACGAAGGGGCAAAAGCCAGCCGCTGGTGGGGAGATCCCCTCCAGGCAACAACAAGCCCATAAAACTGCCATGTGGTGATGCACCGATCGTGGATACATCGGTGCTGAGCCCGGAAAAAACAGATGAGGGCCATGTCCCGACGAAAGGGGACTATAACCTGCGTCGGAACCGTCGGCCTAACTACGCCGCTCTGTTCAACGACGGGGAAAGCGACGACATGGATGATTAATGCAGAAAACCATGCCGCCCTGTGAAAATAAAAGATTGGCGGAGCGGCACCGTTAGCAGCAGCGCTAATGGAACAGGTGGCCTACCTCACGGTCACCTTACCACGCCCAGGGGCGTGGTAGGGGGGTGCGCAAACCGAGGGAGATGCCAGTGGTTGGCGTCATCTCCTGGGACTGGACGCAAGCGTTCCCCCCACCTGAAACAAAATGCGACTCCAAATTTGGAGGCGACACGAGCAGGCGGATCTGCTATAATTTCGTGGAATCCGCGCCGATCCAGCAGTCGGTCCGCAACTCTGCTCCTGTACGGTCACCATTACTTCAGGTGATTGCCTTGCCTAGCCCAACCACTGGAGGAAACGGAGATAGACATTCATTCTATCTCCAGGCAAGAGATAGACAGTTTTCGGTTTCCAACTTCTCCTGGGGCAGACAGGCGAAAACTCAAGCCAGAATACTGATCCCTCCGACTCATGGGGAACTGCCTGGCCCTCCGGCCTCACAGTAATCCAAAGGGGACTACAACTTTCCCTGAGGATCCGGAGGGGAGGATCATAGTCCCTCTGAGGAGGAAGCGAGTTAACCGTCCCTACCGGAGGGCGGTGCCCGCTAGAGGGATGTTCGTAGGACCTTTCTTCTAAAAACACGCCAAATGAAAGAAAAGGCAACTGAGAAGGAGGGTACCAAGAAGCGTCCACCCCAGAATCTTAGGCGGTGGAGCTGGCCAGGCCGGGGCGGTGTCCGCCCGGACTCCACCGACACCGGAGTTGCCCGAAAGAAGCCGAGGACACCGGCCTGACGGCCCACTAAGGCAACCACAGGAGGAGCTAAGAAATCTACCGGATCAGCAGCAGCCAAAAAGAAGACGGCGAACAAAGACTTTTACTGTCTATCTGAGGTGAGTGACTCGGAGCCCGAACCAAAGCTGACTGCAGTGGCAAAACCGGCCCAAAAGGGAGACGTCGCCGCCAGACCTGTACAGATCAAGGCCGGGTGGTTCTGGGATCTAACCCGACCACTGTTCCAACTATTTGAGACTGTCGATGAAATTAGGCGAACAGTGGGGCTGGAAGTGCCTAAATTGGACAAACAGTTAGCTGAGGTTAAGGCCCAGGTTGCTCCCTTTATACAAAATCCCATCCAAACTCCTAAATGCGTCGGGGAAGACGCCGGGCAGCGGGTAACACGGAGCGGTCTACCTCTGCCCATACAGGAAAAACAAGCGGGACAAGAACAACTGGCCCCGGGAACAAGGGTGGAGGCAGCGCGCGAACAACACGCACCGACCCCACTGGTGGGGGCCGAGTCAGTGACGACTCCCCTCCTCCACCACTTGCAGCCCGCGGACCCCGCCTGTTTGGACTTGAGCAGCTTGACGTCGAGCTGCAACGCAAATCCATCGCAACTGCTATGGAATCAGCAGCAGTGGGCACCGACCAACCAACCGGGGGGACCTCTGTGGCCGAATCAGCCCCTAACAACAAACCCTCCACAGGTGCCGCACCCGTTTCCGTTGAATCAGCCATCGTACGAACCAACAGGGGCCGCCCAGGACTGGAGCCTGCTGGCCCCAAACCCCTTAGAGCAATGCGCCCCTCGTCCTGCGAACGTGTAAGGAACCTAAGGATCATGGTTACGAAGGACGAAAACGGAACCATCAGGCGAGTCGTCAGTACCAGTGGACGGAACCTCTACGAACATGTCCCAAACTAAGCGGACTAGAGGGCCTGAAAGGAGGACGTACTTTGGCGCGTGGATGATTATTGTGTGAAGAGGAACAGTGGCGACTTAATTGTGGTAGTGTTCCTGGGTATTTTACAAACTTTGGCTTCCTCGGACTTACGCTATAAACAGTGACAATGAGGTTGTTAATACTATTCGCCTTGGTCATCGTGGGAGGCATTGGGGGGCTTCATAATAGCTTCAGCCCAACTGACGGGCTAGCCCCTAACGCTGAAACTATAGCCTTAGAATATATGGGGTGGTGTTAAAGCCTGGAAAGCTAATGTCCACTGCGGACATCACCCATGTCCGACAGGGCTTTCTGATCACCATTCCCCGAAAACGCTCCTACATCAAGGCTACCTTTGGCCAGGTTTGTCATAGATACCCAGAAGGAGGAGACGCTCTTGACCGAGCCTGTTACCGTATCAGGTCGCTAGTGAATTGGATGGATCAAACATCAAAGGCGCTCAAAGGTCGGTATAGGGGAATTCTCAATGAAACTCTAAGCTCCTTAATTAAGAGTACCCGGCAGAGGTCTCAAGCCCAAGGTCCAGAATCAGATTCGGGCGGAAGGGTTAAAAGAATGAAGAAGCTACCCCTCATGGTAGACGATCCGGGGTGGCCGTCCTTCCAAATTCCAACCTCGTGGGACAGGGGGCTCTCCGCTGACATTAAGTACAACAGGGAACTAATCAGAGTGTTGCAGGAGTCCTCCGACCAGATGATCGAAGACTTGGCGCTCATGAATGATAAGCATGACGAGTCAATTGAAAGGGTTAACCACGTCGTGTTAGGCCTATTAGATAATATGAAGTCACTAAATCAGGCCAATAATGGAACTCGCCGGGGGATGAGGCTCATCCAACATAAAGTGAATTGGATTGAATTATACCTTAACATGATACCAGTAGCTCTGGAAGACAAATTGGGAGAGATGGTCTATCTCCAGTCGTTAATTGAGCAAACGCGGGTGTTTAGAAAAGGTGTACAGCATCTGACGCGGGGTCAGCTGACCATGGACTTGGTGCCTCGACAATATATGGAGGGAGCAGTCTTGGAGGTCAACAGATATCTAAAGGGAACCTACCCCAGGTTCCATGTGGCGTTCAAGGACCCCTCTTTCTATTATGAAAACAGCCAGCCATCATTTGAATTTGATGCAGTCACCCAGGAGCTGATAGTGTATGTCCGTGTGCCAGTTGTGGCTGACGAACACTTGTTTAGGGTCTATGAGGTGCTAACCTTCCCTGTGCCGGTATCAGTGAGGGGGCCACAAAAGAAAGACGCTCTCCAAATTGTTAACCTGCCTAAAAGTGTGGCTATGTCTATGTCCCGCCAATATTATGTACCGCTGGCTAGCGGCAGTTGGTCGGGCTGTTATGGGCAAACTATCACACTGTGTAAAGACTTACCCTACATGGAGAAGATCACGGACGATACATGTACCGCCGCTCTGCTGAGGCGAGATGACGCAGCCATAAAAGGGAAATGCAAAGTGGACTATCTCTTGGAGGCTGATTTTGGGGAGATGGCTGTGTATCTGGATGATGGGGACATGTTAGTGGTCAGTGCTGATACTCGGGGTCAGATGATCTGCCGAAATCAACCAGCAGTGGAAGTAAACATAGAAAATTATGCGCGTGTCCAGGTGAGACTTTCAGACGCAGGGGTCTTGGATCCCATATAGTCTGAGAAACTGTGACCGACACACAAGGATCACGACGGTCGTGTACCCTCATAATGACCTGCTGGAAGCGGCGAGTCGTGTGAAGGGGTGGGACACGAACTTTACTAGGTCCGAGCATGAACCTACCACGCTAGAGTCAGACCCGATTCCTGAAATGATTAGAAAGGAACTGTTAGAAATCGAGGATAATCTTAAGGTCAGGATACCTGTGCCCTCTCTAGCAAAGCGAATCCCGCAGCACCGAAAGGACTTGGCTAAGGGTATTAAGAAGGCTACTGACCGATATGAAGTGGCCAAAGACGCCCCATGGTTCTCTATAGGGAACTTTGGAGGCGGCTTCGGTCTTCTCACAATCTTCTGTATAGTAGTGGTAGTGACAATAGTTGGGTGTGTCCTCTGGAAGTGCTGGAGGAGACACCAGGCTAAAACTGCTCTCACTGGATTGGCCATGACTCTGCCGCGGGCAATAGCCCTAGAAACAGCTGATCCAAAAGAGTTGCTGACCCAGGAAAGAACGCTCACTGGATGCCCGGACACTACCGCCAATCCTACTGCGGTGGCCGTACTCGCTATACTGTTGGCTGTACTGGTCATCGCCATAGTGGTCCTCGTGTGGCGCAAATGGAGGCACATCAGACGGAAAACCGTGGATGGGTTATATGTGCAATTTGTCAACCCACATCTTATGGAGACTATCTTTCTGGGAGAATTGGCCATGCCTTCCGATCACACATACACAGAAGGGTATGTGCTTATCAAGGACGTGTTAGTCAACCAGCTGTGCCTGAAGTACACCCTTACTGTTACCTGGGGAGCACAGCTGATGGGAGCGGCAACCAGACCGGGACAGCGACCATCTAATGTGCCGTTGCCGGACACCTTGAGAGTGTCCAAGAAATTGGCCTGTCTGATGATGAGTAACTTGAAATACAACACAAGGGCTAGACTCTTAAGGTATTCATCTGGTTTAGCCACTCCAGTGCCTATGGGAGTACCACGCCTCGTCGACGCTGGCTGGTCCGATGTCGGAGCGGACTGGCCCCAACAAGTGCTGAGACATGGTGCGGTCCCAAACGCCCCTCCTAGATCGACCCCGTCTACTGCCACTACAACTGGACCGGGCCCTGCTCAGAAGACTGTAAGACCAGGAACATCTGAAAAGGACTCAGGGAGAGTCTATGAAGTTATTATATAAACGATATAACAAATGTTAACGCTGATCTAATGTCTGTAGGAGTGATAACAGGTAGATCTAAAAACCATCAGTATGAACACTGAGCTGGGTTGTATCAAGGAGCTCGATGGAATCCTGTCAGCCTGAATAGGCAGGACCCCTTCGACTAACTCATTCAATAATAATTCATTAATCAGGAAAACCTGAGTCGGGTAGGCTGGTCCAACCATCTCTCTATGGACCCATGGGTTACCTAAATTTCTTTCAGATTGAGTGTCCCATGCCCGGTTGCCTAGCTCAATACCCTTATCACTAATTCGGCGACTCTTCTAGAGTAGGGATCTATTCGGAATCGATCCTAGTACCAGAAATTTTAGCACCAAAAAGAATCACAAAATTCTGTAAACCTTTCTATGTGCGCTCACCGGAACCAGCGCTTCCAACGAGCGATGTGGATTTCCCCAGGTAAGTACCATCCATGTTGACCCCTGTGCTGTTGTCACCGCTAGGATCGGGCTGCGGTCCAGGAGTCACTTGGGGAATGCCACAACCTATTCTTTCAGTATGTATATATATACACTCCTCAAAGATGGGAGGGCCGCACGATTGGCAGGAGCCCGCCCACATGCCTGGTGTCAGTGGTGCCTAGCAGGAGGCAGGTCGATTGGGGCTACGCATCACCGACGCTCTGGGAGGCACTGGGGTGGGCGCTCGAACATAGCAGCCACTATGCCCCGGGTGGGTTGACTCCTGACAGCGGTCCCCTCATCACAAAAAAATATCGAAGTTTAAAAAAGTAACTTATCAAAAACTTATATAAAGCAGCCCTATGTTTATTTAACTAAGAGCCCTTCCTCAGGGAATCCTGGGCAAGCTGTAGTAAAAACATGAAACGCCGTATACCTAGTGCCAAGCTGAGGGTGGAAAACTCTGTGACAGCACACGAGAGCAGAGCACCGATACGTGACATGTTTACATCTGATACACACAGAAGGTATAACAGATGTCACAAGGAAAAGAGGTTACGGGACATATATGGGGAACTGGCGACATTCACAGGGTGCTCAACTCTCCCCTTCATAAAGGCAAATTTCCCTGTGGGGGGGAGCTGTAGCTAAAACTCACAAGATGGTGGGACGTGGTGCTGTCCAGACAAGCAGTCCCATCACCTTGGTTATGTGTAATGGCCGCCGGGTCACCGTATCTCCCAGTCGTGGGATCCTTGATTTTACTATAAATCAGGGTCCGGCGAAGAGGTGTGGATGGAATACAGCTGCCCAAAGGCGTGAGACTAATATATTTAGGCCATGTTTAGACCAACTTAACCGGGACTGAGGCAAAAACAACAAGAAGCCAAGTTTCGACCCGGGTAAAATAATAATAATAAAATAATAAAAGGACGTGCGGCTTCAGAATTGACCGCCGTCGAGAAAAAAAAAAAATGAACAAAAAGGAAATTGTAGTCTCGACCGCCGTCGTAACACAAGTAACCGGGTCCCCGCTCAACAGTTGAGCTGAGGGGGGGGGAGACGGACTACTAATTCCCTGACGAACGGCTGCAAACTTGGTTAAAACCTTAGCAGATAGTCTACCCGTCCTATTAGTAAACAGTTAGAATCCTAAAATTGTCTTTAGCAGAAAATTCCTGCCCCTCGTGCGCATAGTTAAAATAGGCTGGGGGCGGAGTCCTTTCAGGAGTAGTCTCGGCTCTCCACAAGAAAAAGACGGGCAAAGACCTTGACAGAATACGGGTTTAACCTTGAACTACACTTCATTAAAAGGAGGCCCGGCTTACTAGGTGCTGTCTGAAGTGATCTGGAGAAGTGCATTTACACATCTCTTGGTTGTAAAAAGGGGTAGAGTGCATATTGAAGGAAATGTGCATGCTGCTCCTAATTATAACAATGTGAGACTCGGTACTCGACCCATTTAGTTCCATAAGGTGGGGGGGTGCCGACGATCCACGTGTAGCTGATGAGGTTTGGTGTTCAGACCAGAAATGGACCTGGGTCTGAGCCCCGATCCTCTCAAGTGATAAATTAAGCAACGGATAACCAAAATACTCCCCTGTATAGTTAATACTCAATGTCATTTAACGGCATGTATACTTGCGGAATGAAGACCTACAGTGTGTATTGTACAAATTTGAAATGATAAATTATTGCTGTACATGCATGCAGAATAATTACCCAAGAAATTGTCTGGTGGTGGGGACGCGCCTACCTGTCTGGAAAGGTGGGGCGTCAACTACCCAGTGTAAATGGTGGAGTTTGGCGCTCAACCCCAGAACAGAATTAGGAGGGTGAACGCCAAGCTACCACTCTGTAACTCAATAACATGAACCCTGTCATATTCGATTAATTAATGAAAATGTATTCAAGTGCGTGTAAAGTAAGACAGGATTAATCAGAATAATCAGAAGACACACCGTTCAAGCAATGGCTCTTTAGAAACCCAAAAGTAGTCTCTCTATAAAACAACAATAGAACCAGTCCCAATCATCATTTCTCTCCCTCCTATCTGGACGACACTGCACAATAACATTAACTATAACACTTATTCTAACACCACAGCATTGACAGTCTTGGTGTCGCACTAGAGACTAAACCGGTGTTTGTAGCCTTTGCTACGACCTCAAAAACTTACCATGGAGTCGCCAACAATCAGTCGGACGACTCTACCTGGGGTGACCACATGAAGCGCCTACGCTTTGTAGTCACCAGTGCATTGTTTCCATTACCTTGTAAGGGGAACGACGAATCAAAGAATTCTGTTGCAGCAAATCTAGCGCTGCTCAGTCCAGACCAGAATGCTTGGTCACATATAGTTCCACTAGTGCAGTGTCAGTCAACTAGTAGATAATAATCATAAAATAATATTACAAAGCCAATACGGCAAACACTACCCGCACACTGAGAGCCTGCTTGAACTGGTAATGTCAACAAACCGCTAAGTCAAGTAAAATCCTCTATTATCGCCCAACCTGCGCACGAGATAAATAACACTTGATCATGCTCACCTAACAAACCCTCCCACTAAAGTATTCAGCCTGACGTCTCTCAGTGCCCAACACCGTCATCTTATTCCATCTGTATTATCCTAACCTACCACAGGACCTGGAAAAGACAAGAAGTTTAGTATGCGAGGCCCTAATCTCCGGCCCGCATCCACCATCTTGCACCCAAAGTAAACACCAGGTGGCCCCACCGTGATGCCCGTTACAAACCCATCATTGTAATCACCAGCGAAACTCCACCTCCGGTTCCGGGAGTGACATCAGCTTCCGGGACCCAACCGCGTGGAGGCGAACCGAAAACTACTAGAAGAATTTTGGGACAACAATCTCCTTAAAACAAAGGGTTAGTAACCTGCCTAACATGCCAAGAACGCTGGAAAAGGCTATACTCACCAGGGCCGAAGTGGTCGGAAGAGCTAACAAAGAAGGCCGGCTGGACGGGAGGAGGGCGATGTCCAGCAACGGGCGAACCATCAGGAAGATCCCATATGAACAGTCTGGTGGGTCCTGTGACAACAAACTGGCGAGTGGCCTCTTGGATAAAATGTTCTTATCTGGGGGTGCTAGAAGAATTAGTGGCCTGGGCCCCAACCAGGAATTGAGCCTGAAGAATTAATTAATCACTACAAAATCACTATTTACACAAAAGAAGAAAAAAAGGGAGTGCCGACGGTCTACCGCGCAGCCAGCGGCAGGCGGGTGATCAGGCGTCCGAGAATCCGGGCCCAGCGGCGAACAAGACGATCCGACGGCATGTAGCCGTCCACCAGTTCCCGGAAATCGTTGACGGTCATGCTGCCATCCGCCACTGTCTTGACCACGTGGAGTACGCGCCCGGTGTCTGCTGTAGGGACTCCAAACCAGTCATTGGCGCGCCTCACCTCACGGCTGACCTTGGGGACGAGCCGGTTTATCCACTTCTGGAGTGACCCGTCGCTGTCGGTTAGCGGCCACCTTCGGGCGTCAAAGCCTGAAGGGGTCGCCATAATGAGGGTGGCCGGTACCGGGTGCGACTGAATGTTTAAAAAGGCCCTGTTCAGCGTCTCGGCGTAAAACTTCGCCACTGCCTCCGAGCTAATGAAAAGCGGAATGTACAGACTGAGTTCCTGGTCCCAGGTAAGCACATCAAGGAGGTTACAGACTACAATGAGGATGTCGTCTGGGAACATTACGTGGTGGGCAAAGGCATACCCGGCCAACTCTGCAGTTGTGGCGTCCACACAAGAAAATACTACATAGATGTTTTCCGTCCCTCCTAGCAGTAAATCCGGGTACTCTTCGATGCCCCCTTCTCGATCGGAACAAAAGACTGCGATCCGAACCATCGTGGATGAAGTAAAATAGTAAAGTAAAAGTTTAAAAGTGACAAGGAAAAAACACGTCCGCTCACTTCAAAAGGACCGCCGGCACTGATTAAAATGACGTCATATCGAGGCTAATTTGGGAAAACCCCCATTCGATCCGAAGGATCCAAATTATGTAATCGGCTAGCATGATCAAACCATCGTTTAATTTCTTTCAAAATCTGCACTAAACTAAAGTTTAGATCCCCAACCAACATAATTAGGTGATAAAGTTCAGTTATCTCGGCACAAAAAGTCACATCGAGCGTGCAAACCTGCCGAATTCATTCGAACCAGAAAATTGCCATCCGGGCACTTCACGCCTGGAGGAACCCAGACCGAGGTCGGGCCCTGGATGGGAACTCCAGTCAAGCGTCCTGCTAAGTACACATGTACTAAGAGTGTTTGGTGGGCGCGCATTGATTATGGTAATTTGTATGTGTCAAACTGTTTGATTCACTGTAAATAATGTTTTGTTAGTTGAAAATTGTTCAAAAAATCAACATACATTGTATAATGAAACCCGATCATTCAAGATGTCCGACTCCTCCGAAGTTATCTGTTATTATGTTGATTCGTACTAAAATTGAATTTGCTGTTCATTTGTTAATACTAGATGATTAAGACAACTTCACTTTGTATATATGTTGAATTTTATTGACTTTCATACCAACCCGTTCACTTAGGAATCTGTACATGCATGTACTAAGTAAATACTGAAAATGATATTGGTCCTGAGCGATGATCGGAAAGCGGAATCTACAATTATATTGACACTGTGCTATATGTACCACGAGAGTCAAAGCCACTCAACATTGGTTTTCTTTACATTTAAAAAAAAAAAAAAATCAAATAATCCAAATTGGGAATGCAATTCTGAATAATCTTTATTAGGTTTGAGCTCTGTCGTCCACCTCCTTAATCTCAAATACCTGACCGCCGTCGAATGTACTAATAGCCTAGTACTTTTAATATATTATCATACTTTATAATTTAGTTAGGATCAGGCCTAACCATACTACTTCTGAGAAGAGACATTTTACGCTCCTAGCGCCACCTGTTAACCAGTATAAAAGGTGCTGCAAGGTAGGGAGCGAGTCAGTTTAGAGTTTAGTCTGGAGTCAGTAACCAACAGAAAGTCAGCAGCGTTAGCTGAGCTGCTCGGAGCTATGCCTACCAGCTCCTGCGCAGTATACTGGAGTTTACCGATACCAACTACCTCGGACAAAGGATTGTGATAGAGCTAAGCGCTAGAGTGGTCTAGGATGTGCTGGAACAACTTGTATTCTAATGTGGTTGATCGCTGAGTAGGAGATGGGAAGGTGGACAGATTGAGACTTATTCACTGTGGCTTTGACTCGGGATGAGATGTTTACTTCAATAAAACCCTTTCACTTTAAGAGCTCCCTCATCGTCCATTTCTTTTGAACTATTGGGGGATGGATGAATTAACTTTGAGCGCAGTCTGATTGGCTCGATAACCTGGATGAACGACTCATGGATAACTTAATTATACACATCACGCAGTCTTAAATCAAACACTAACAATAGTTCACTATTGCTCCCATGTGTTCTGATTGAAGTCTGTGTTGGTCTGCTCGTCTATCCTAAGTCTCATACTGCTTATATAGCGCCAGCCACAGGCTTGGCGCTATGCGCAGATATCCCAGCACTCGTAATATTACTCTCTTTACCTCTCATACCTCTCATTCTTACTTACATTAAACTAATTCTATTTCTAATTCTACATAAAATCTATCGCAGATGGCAAAGCCCTTGATCTCATGATGTTCTCCCAAGCTGGATACTTCCTATATGGTGATCATAATGTTCCCTAACAGTCTTCCTTATTGCACCTGTGTCCCTTTTGTACCTGTGCGTACCTGTTTAGGAGTGAACTAAATCAGTTACAATTGTCCCCGCTTGGGGGCACCACTATCTACAACAACCCTATACATTATACCTAGGCCACAGGACAGGAGTGCCGCTCGCAGCTTCCTAATACACTAGTGTCACTTAATCCACAACATACTCTTGCCAATACGTAAGAGTTTACAACAATTAATGTTAATTTCCAAAAAATATAATAATTCTTTTGCACTGGACTTCAGTGCAATATATGCATTATCTCCATAACGTTCCTAGCTACATTTTACTTGCTTACTGATTGTGGATTTGATGAATATCAAAAAAGTTATATGAAGAAATGTAAAAACATGTACAACATCACTGTTCCACCATCACTGATTGCGGTGTATTTTTCCTTGGGAGGGCAGATCAAACAGAAAAGGTATAATAAATCAATAACCATATGTATTTATTGACTAGTAGTCTCTCCAAACTTCGAATTTTGGATAGTGATAATAATTAATGTTATGGTTAGTTATATGTTTGTTAAAATTCAAATTAATATCTATCAAAAGTCCTAACTTTCAATCCCTTGTCATCAAGAATGATTGACACATATGCATGCTCTAAATTTCTAGTCTTAGAAGTTAGATTTTGTACTGCATATTACATGGTTGGTATAATTGTATTATATTGTATTTTCAAGTCAGGCCAGGGTAATAAAGCATTTTTAAAATGCAGGTAACCAGATAAAGGCACTTAAAGGGATTATTGACTGCTCACCTGAAATTCAAAATCTGAGATGGATTTTAATCCTTTAATAGCCCTGGGCCAAAGGGATATCATAAAACAGTAAAAAAGCATAGGTCACCATGCTAATTTTTTATATAAGTAATGAGGAAAAGACAGGCTTTTACTGTAGGAGCCTATGGGAACATCAAAACTTTGCACAATTTAAGTGTTTCTGGAGCACTTAAATTCCATTACAGCTTCACTTCATCTCATAATGATGTTCCTTAGACTTATATAAAATCAAAAAAGTGAGCGTCACCAATGAAATAAAGTTGCTGGATCAGTGTGTAACCTTGAAGATTGAAGTTCTCAGTACATTCAATTATAATTCTTTCTTCCTGAGCATATTGTACTGCAAAAAGAAATTGTAACTAACACTTATAAACTTCACAAACTTAAAAAGCAAATTGTTATTGTCATATAGTACCCTTTTTTCAAAATTAAATACTTTTGATTATTAAAACACCAACTCCACAAAATGGCAAGATATGGGGGTTCCACCTGCTGCTATATTCTAAATCAGTCTATCAATGTCAAAACAACATGTACATATATTATATATGTATAAATATGTATACATACAAGGAAGGCCCCATTGTAAAAACAATGTAAAAATAATAAACTACTTAACTTCTTTTATAAAAAAAAAAATAATGATTTCGCAGGTTTGGATTTTTCTTTTTTTCCCTCTTTATTGAACTGTTTCACATACATTAACATGATTTTTCAACTCGAGTAACATTTATGTTTTATTTCCCAATGATGATGCAAATGACAAAATATTGCAAACAAACAGATCCAAGATGTTGTATAAATTTGTTATGAAATCCCTATACCCTACACTATCCTAAAGAAAAGAAACAGTTCATTCATAGCAATCTTAACAACTTTTTTTTGTGTGTCTGAAAAACAGCCCCATAGCAAGAAAAGTTGAGTAGGATAAGTATCCTTGTTACGATAGTGATTGTGCAATGGGCTACAGTGCCATGTCGCATAAAGGATCTCGCTGTTGCGAGGATTGGCACACTTCAAAAGACCTGTCCTTGTTCAAAATTGAGTGATTTTGATGTTCAGGGGTGACATTTTGGGGTGTGAATTTTAATATTCTCTTTTCAGCAAATGATAGCAGTGTCCTGCAGCTTATGAAATATACAGAAGGTCAGTGGCTGAAATGTGCTTATGTGTCAATTTAATGTGTTCAAAATGTGTGCAAAACAGGGAGAGAAAAACTAAACCATTTTTGTTCTCCCGCTGTTGCGAGTGTTTGGTTATGTGACGTGGCACAGGGGCCTACAGCTGTCAGTACAGCAACCAGGGCCAGGCAGCAGACAGGGCAGGATATCAGGGAGTATGGGATGAAATAAATTGTGCAGTTCTGAAAAAAAAGTTTGCATCTGCTGGCAGTTTTGTTTTTTTCATAATTCAAAGTTTAAGAATTTCAAACTGGGAAGACTTGAGACATTATAGGAAAATACTACAGAATCAAAAAGTGTTAGACTTTTTTCCGGAGAAAAGTTAAGTTTCAGGCAGGTCAACAAACTCTGGCCACGAATGAATATGCTGCTGAGCGGAGCACATCATGTTGAACGCTATCGTATTGTTTATGGTTAATTATAGTTATAGTGCATTGTCTGAGATAATTACTGTCATTAATATTATTCCTAATGGGTGCTAGTCGAGTGGTAAGTAAGTCCACGAGATGGGCGCTCAATCCATAACATGAACAACGCTTGGCAGTAGGGTAAGTTTATTGGTGGATACAGCGATGCGTACAATTGCCAGTGATGGTGATAAGTTCCTAGGTGTTATAGTTCCAATTCAGGGTAGAGTAAGCTTCCTCCTCAGAGTCCGCCTAGTCTCACCTCCAGCCATAGTGCGATAGTACCGTGTAAGTCACCAGATGTCCCTGTGGTTGCGTAGCTATCTAAAACCCCTTCGAATCTCTCGATCCGTATTATCCAAACGCTAATGATTTCTCTCCCTCTCTTACACTGCATTCCCGCTCTTATAGCAGTCTGGTATTGATTTTACCCCAGGCATCGACGCCTGTTGGGAGGTGTACCCGGTGAGCATTGTCATCAGGTATATTTACACCTACCAGCGGCACCAGCCATATTTATACTAGGTTTTGTCATAAGCTAGGTAATTTGGAAGAATTCTTATTATCCTCTTGTATTCAACTGGTGACTTTTACACTATTTCAATTATCATGCACAAAGTAAATGATTTAATCTCTACCTTTGTGCAATGTCACTCACTAGTCCCTTACTTGGCCTGAATGAGTCCACAGTTTATTGTCTTCATCACTTGAAAATATACGTTTTGAGAATATAGAAGATAGAATATGAATATAGAACTCAGCAGCTATTAAAACTATTAAATTTTGCTAATAGTCCACACAAAACACCAAATTTAGACTGCTTTTAGATAGATAGATAGATAGATAGATAGATAGATAGATAGATAGAAAGATATATTGAATCTTTTCAGAATATTTTCATCACTTTCAACATAATAAATTAACATATATATTGGTGTCTCCTGTTCGGAAACATTGTTGCAAAATTAAAGAGGTGGGGCAAAGTATCCTCTCTATTTGTAGATCTAGGTGGTAAGACACCATTAGAAATGTTCCGTTTTGACCATTTTCACAAAATGTTACATATCTTCATCATTTGACATCACAACAGGACAAATGATCCATCAAAAGAAAGAGCAGACTTCGAGCTTCACAAATATTTTTGTTCTAAGGATTCCAAATAAACAGTTTTAAAGCTATTTGCATCAAATTACAGCAAACATTTAAAAAAAAAATACAAAACATTTTTCTCTGATGGTAAGGATATATCATTACCACCTATAGTTTTGTTAGAAAAAGCTGTATATCAGATAGATTCTCCTAGCATATTAAAGTAAATTACCTTAGCTTTCCAACAATGTATAATGTGTTCAAAATGGGTTTTTCATCAAGTTTTCCAATTAATTTAAAGACAAAATTATCAAAATGATCAGGGACACTGACCACCCATGTTAGGTAACACATACATGTGGCTGGTACTGTGTTGAACAAGTTTCTTAACAAAAATCTTGTCAAAAAAAACTGTGCAAGTCATTCCTGTGGGATATTTTACCAAAAGACAAAGAAAATGAGAAATTTTTTAAAGTCACCCGAAATTTTAGCGTGTGGTAACTATGGCAATGAGGAAAATGTCCCAGGTAATTCCAATTTTATTTTCATAACTTTCCCATGTTTCTATTACAAGATTGATGTACCAGACAGCTAATAAAGTGAGGATTTTTCAAGGGGTTCAAGGTTGAATACTATTTATGCCAATACTGTTTAGTGGAAAATGGCTCCAGAAAGAATGGTGCTATGGTCAATTTTTGTTGAAAAATACAAAAGATAGATGAATTTTGGCTAAAAATTATAATGGAACATAATAATTGGCATCTGTAACTGTCAAAAACTTTCAATATATCTGTATTTTGATATCTATAGGCATTAACTAAAATAGCACAATGGGGACATAGGAGCATCAAATTTCCCAATGTTGCGTCTTGCTGCCTAGATCTATAACAAGATATGGGTCTAGCATCTTGTTGTTTATCAGATATTTTAAAGTAAAACTAAACATTCTTGATAATTTATACACTATCTGAAGATTTTTACATGATTTGTGGCACATTTAGACTTTTCATGATGTCCCTTGACCCAGCCCAGCCCAGCCTGTAGTAGGTCAGTATAATGACAACTGCGTTTCTGAGGACTATTGTTCTGTCCTCACAGGGAATTCTTTTTTCGATTTTTCCTTTTGGGAATACAATTATAGACATGCAATTATAATATGTTAATCAAAGGTAAGTATTGTATTCAATAAAAATAAACAAGTAATCCTAATTAATTTCTATTATTCTATTTCCGTATAATACAACAAGATATGCCCCTTCTTAATATCTGCCTCTGTAGGGTAGTAGTCAGCCTATATGGGACACTGAGTTAGATGTACCCAAGTTTTTTTTAGCCTGCACAAAACATAAATTAAACATTTTAATTTAGATTGTGGAATTCTACACTTCTCCAAATATCCCAAATAACCTCTTCTGGAGATTGAATAACCTCCAGAGGAAGTTCACCAAATAAACTGTCCTGAGTAAACAAGGTAAGATGCAGTAGGGTACAACCAAAACAATAGAAGGATGAATCAGTAGTATACTTTGCATAAACCCAAACCATCAACCTATATGTAGAACCTCAGCAAGCAAGAGCCCCATAAGGAGTTGCTGTTTAACAGTATGAGATACATGTTAGAACACTTAAGAATTGATACCTGTGGTTGTGCCGTGATTCCTGGTGCTCAGGACTGTTGCATTTTTCATAAAGTATATCTCCATCTACATTGGTGTGGTTATTATAGTTCTAATACCTAGTTTATACTTATCTAATGAAATGAAATATATTTAAAAGTATTAAAAGGTTTTTAAGTTATGCCCTTGTAAAGACAAAAGTTAATTCTTTCACTTTTATTTTTTGAGCAATGATTTCTCAGTTACCATGAGGCATAGGCTTTTGAAATGTTGTATGCCTGTTCTAAACATTCCAATGGTGAGAAAGCTGTCTCAAAATTTTAATATCTATCTTCAATCAGTTTAAAAAAAATATAATGTAAAAATTAGAAAAAAAAAAAAATTCAAGTTGCCTGTTTTTTGGCATGGAATAAAAACAGTGACCAGCTCTGTGAATTGAGAGCCTAATAACATACACTTTGATAGGTCTATCTTCAATATTTAAAATTAATAAAAATGATAAAATAAGCCAAAATTTTAATAAAAATCAAATTTTATGTAGTTTAATATGACACTTTAAAATTTTCTAAAATTGTTCATGTTGCCATAGTAACCTGAATGTTTATCAAACGTCAAAACGTGGAATTACTGCTATGATTAAACATGTGGTTTCCATGGAAACCAGGTCATGTGACCTTCATTCTTGAATTAGTAAAACCTAATAGAAGAACTTTCAAGCTACATTATACAAAAAAACAGATTGAAGCTTATTTCATAAGAACAAAAAAAAAGAGAGTGTTTTATTTGCATCAAAATTAATGAAGTTTATATTTCACTCTTTATTTAACTGATTTAACTGTTGGTAATGCTGTCAATATCATATATATCACAATTTTGATCGATTTAAGGTGTCTGACCATGTCATGTTCAGAAGCTCATAGCACAGCTTCTACTCTGACATTTTTAGAAAGCCTGAGCCTTGTTCTACATTCACTATTTATGTCAAGTAGCCCCAAAATCGCAGAGCAGGTTACTTATTATTTTATTTACTAAAGCCTAAATAAAAAATCTGATACACCCTTCTCTCCATCTAGAGGTTAATAACCTGTATGAAATAAAATAGCCAAATAGGTCTTTTAGTAAGTGAGTAATTCTTGTTCAAGTAGGTGTGACATCATAAGAGTTTCAGGACTGTAAGGTGAGGAGGTGAGGTCACTATCAGGTGAATCAGGAAGTGTTGTGTTACTATATATAATAAATGGACAAAAAGCATCTTACAAAGGAATCTTCCATTGCAGCTGTTTTACATACTAATAACATGGCGGTGGCCCTGCTTCGCCTGCTTGGCCTGCTTGGCCTGGTTGGCCTGGACCTGGTCGTCTTCTATATGCACGACCACAGACTAATCTCACAAGCTGGCAACAGTCTGGACAGGGGGGACCAGGTGGACTGGGGGAACAAGGGGGACCCGGGGGACCAGGAGGTCCAGGTGGACACTGCAGCAGCGACTCCTCCCTACCAGGTCCAGGTGGTCCAGGTGGTCCCGGTGGTCCTGTAGGTCCTTGTACACCAACTGGCCCCTGTGGACCAGCCCTCCCAGTGGGACCTGATGGACCAACTGAACCTTGTGGCCCAATGATATATCCTGGTGGTCCACGTTGACCAAGGGGTCCTTCATTGCCTCTGCGTCCTATTGGACCTCTTTGTCCAGGAAAACCAGGTAGACCTCTCAAACCAGATAAGCCTGTGCGGCCAGTGGCTCCTCTGTAACCTGGTTGGCCCCGTAGACCTCTCTGCCCAGGTGGTCCTGGTGGTCCCCTATAACCAGGAGGGCCCCTTTCACAGGACTGGCCATCTGCTCGATGCTTGATCACATTACCTGAAAGTATGTAACAAGTATATCACCTGGAATCTGTATGCATCTTGATAATTTGTTCAGCTTTGTGTAAAACATCTTTTTAATGGCAATGTGTGCAAGGAGAGTAACATGAAAAACATGAAAAACAATCGAATAACCATAGATAAATAATAATTCAATTGTTCTATAATTTGGCCAATAATTTTGGCAAATTAGATTCAAAATTCGTAGAATGTGCCAAATCTGAGATCATACATGTGTGTATAGTAACAAAAGAAAGAACAAAAATTAGGCAATTGAAGAAATCAATAGAAATCCACACAACTGAAATCAGGATGATAAATGAAACATGCAGTATGAAATGCTCATCATGTCTGTAAACTGATCCCTGTTTCTACAGATTGACAGTCCAATACCAACAATTTAAAAAGTATAGATAGTCAGAGCGGTCATCAACCCAGAGCATAAGCTGCTGAAGTATTAAGCTCAGGGAGTCTGGGGAACGCAAAAGGTCTCGTGGCATAGAGGGCCTGGGGAAGCGGAGGGGTCTTGAGGGCCTTTGGGGGCCTAATGGAGCCTTCAGGCAGTGAGGGGGACCTTTAGGGCCTCTGAGGACCTGGAGGGCTGGAGGGCTGGTGGTCAGTGGTGGTGGGGGGGGGGGGGAATTGGGCAACTTGGGGTGCTACGGGGCCTCCGGGGGCCTGGTGGACATGAGGGGCCTTGGGATCTTTAGGGACCTGGGGGGCCCTAGGGGCCTCAGGCAGCCTTGGGGGCCCGGCAGGCGTGGGAGGCCTTGGGGACCTGGGGACTCTGGGGGGCATGGTTTAAGGGCATAACCACACACCTTGGCCCAAGCTCTCCTTGTGAACCAGGTGGAACCTTCCAAAGCAAGAATATGACGTTGTTATAACATTATTATAACGTTCTACTTGGTTCTGGTTTGGTTCTGGTTACATTATTTTGATGGCACCCAAAAACATTGCGACGGCACACCGTGACATAATTGTGATGTTCTTGTAACATTATTTCACATTATAATAATGTTATTAAAACATTCTTAATGAGTTAGGTGTCAACTTTACCAAAATATAATGTTATTATAACGTTCTTTTTTAATAAGTTTTTGTAATGTGACAACTGGGCAGGTTTCAGACCAACCAAAAAAGTACAGTCACAGAACATTCTTGTTACGTCACTGCTTGCCTAGCCATGGGTTTACACCTCTAACACCGATAGCACTTATGTGTGTTCTTTCCTAGGGAGCCTTGTACACCAGAGTGACCAGAGTCTTATTCATTTTGAAGTTCAATCTGCATTGTTTAAATAATTTGAATGCAAAGCACTTATGTCGAAAATATGGCGGTCACATAATAATGTCTGCATACAGACTGTACTTCTTTGATTAGACATTATTTCAATATTTTACTTTGAAACTATTAAAAGTCTTTACTTGTCAGAACAAGCACACGGGCAACCGTGACTGCACTCTGTAGACCCCAATTCATGCTGTTTGTGTCCTTTGGAGCAGTTGCCATGTGTTTTCCTACACAAGTCCTTGAGTAGAGTGTTGGGATCCACAGACTTGAGTATCTAGGTTAATCAAAACACACCTGGATGCCTGGGCCTTCCCATTACCGGATACTTTTCTTTTATTCCAAATCAGTTCTTATGACTGTAACATTACCTTTTTTCATTGAATTATATTTTACCCAGTAAACTAATGGCAGGATATTTAATAACCTGATATGGAGGGTAGTATTTAACAGAAAACTTCCTGCATGTTATAGAAACTTTGGGGAATCCCAACTGCTTTGCATGACTGCCTTTGGATCACATTTTCCAAAAAATCTCAAATTGAAACACATATCCTTAACCTTTGAAAAAGAAAGCCAGGCATGAAATAGTTTAGAACGTCAATGGAAGGTCATAATATTCCAGCACAGTTAGATTGTGTGACTAACCTCTCTCTTGGTTGTACGTGTGAGATACATGTTTCACCAGTGAATCTATATCCAGTATCATTATGAGTGTTTGCCTATAGATCTACTAGGAAAGAAACAGCTGTTTTCGTATTTTGATAATACAGATGATAATTTACTAGTTGAAGAAAAATGGGATTGTCCTGCAATAGTAGAGTGTGTGGTAGTGTGCAGTGATAATTTCCCTACTATAATTTCTTATCAAATGTACATGCACTTTTTAAAAACTTATGTAACTTTATTATACTTTACATAAAAATGTTCCTGAAATCAATATAACATATGGCCATATTTTTTATACCAATATAGAGGAACAATGTGTGGTATCTAGAGATTTAAAGTTCAATGACATGGGATGAAAAGTCATACTTTAGCATACAAAAACCATGCAGGGGGCCTGATTTTTTCAAATTTTTAGGCTGTTTCTTGCCTGGTAGATCTATAGGTCACACTGAAATTTGGTAGCATACTTCTGACTGCACATAGGGATAAATCATTGACCCTCCATGACCAATAATTTTACATTACAAAATGTATATTTTGTCAGAAATGGGGTGGGACCCCAACACCCCCTCCAATTCCACCACTGTTCCAATAAAATATATGCAAGGTGATTGCTCAGGATTGATGTTGGTAATTGGCTAGTTTAAAATTTCTTGTTGGAAAAAAATAAAAAACACAAAGGTTCACATTTCCCCGCAATTTGATGGACTAAGTTTAGAAATTCTAAGCTGTTTCTTACCTCCACGAAAATGATTGAAATGGTTAATAAGTTTCAAACAACCATATCTTTGTACATGTGCCATTGTTGATTCTGGATGGGGGATACTCATCAAGAATTGGCACCACCAGACATAAACATGATTAATGAAAAGAAATAATTGAACAATACATGTGGCTGATTTTTTTCATATGTTTGAGAACTGTTTCATGTAGAGGCGCGTCTCAGGTTGTAAGTTTATTTTTTTAAGCTTCATATTGAATTGAATGATATGTAACTTTAAGGTAAATTATTTTTTATTTACAAATTCTTTCTTGAAAAAAGACCTGAAGATTATGAAATGGCAATGTTGGGTGATGTTCTCTGTGGGAGGACGCATGTGGTTCCTGACAGAGATATGACAATTTCGTACGGTCTGGGTCCGAATCGTGATTGGGCAACCGATGCACGAGTATGATGGGGTTTTCGTGAACACTCGTCCCAACCCGTGATTGGGTGATCTGGGGAATGGTGGTCGAGAGTGTCTCTGGAAACGTGCCCCGCTCGCCGGGGTCGGTGGTGGATATGGTGTGGTTACATAACATCACGTTGTCACTTTGACCCTTGCTGAGGTCACTTCCGGTCAAGAATACATGATACATTACGATTTTGTGTTAACTGACAGTTTCGTGCAACTCGTACCGCAAGAGTTTGTACCGCACAAGTTCGTACCACACGATCTCGTGTACTTCATGATCATGTCCCAAAGCACAGCTTCACTTGTAACTCTAACAGCGACATTATTCTACTTTAAACCTTTATAATTATTACAAGAACTCGTGTTGCGCCATTGAATTGATTACTATAATTCATCATACCTGTATCCTTCATGTTTACTGAGGAATTATTGGTCTGAACATAGAAGTGAAAAACATCATCTATGCACGATACATATATTTCATACCACCATATAAAAGTACAAACTAAGCATCCCAAATGTACGTATTTAACATATATAATGGTAAAAATCCTTGTAATATAACTAGGTACTAGTCTTTCCTTCAGTGCACAAATGTGTGTTTTCCTTTATTTTAGACTCCTCCACCCCCGCCCACTCACTTTGGGCTTACATAGATCAAGATCATACAGAGAGGCATTGCTGTTTTTTTTAGAATTTCAGCCCTGTACTATGCTATAAGTACTTAATAAAAGAATCAATATGACTGTGTTTATTAATCACAAAAAAAATGACATGTGTTCATGTAGGCTCATCTTTAAACCCCATTTATAATAGTGATATTTCCAGAATGCTATCCTGGGTTAAGAGTAGAGGGAGAATGTGGTATCACTCTCTGGGTAACTGTGTATTTGGTATTCAACAAACAATGGACATGTCTCATTATATTCTTAGAAATGGGTTTTTTGTTTTTTTTTCCTTTTTCGTTCAATTTATCTATTTATTGGATATCCTAACATAATAATGTGATTATGTCAAAGCTATCACTTCATTTCTTTTTCAAGGTGAAAGGGTAAAAGCAACCAACTATATTGTAAGTGTGATGAATTATAGTCATCAATTCAATTGCACAACACGAGCTCGTGTAGTAATTATAAAGGTTAAATGTCAAGTGATGTTCTCTGTTAAAGATATAAGTAAAGCTGTGTTTTGGGACACGAGCACGAAGTACACGAGATTGTGCGGTACAAAGTCGTGCGGTACGAGTTGCACGAAAATGTATGCACGAGTTTGTGAGTAGGGAATAATAATGTATCGTGTATTCTTGACTGAAAGTGACCTCACTAAGGGTCAAAGCGACTATGTGATGTTAAGTAACCAATCAGGAGCCAGGTTATGGCTATAAATAGAAGTCATTACACGAGAATAAACAGTCCCGTCTTGGAACTCACTGTGTTCACACCTCTCTTCTTCATGGGAATGGGCACGAAACGACTTAGAAGAGCCTAATGGACAAGGGCAGCAGCTCAAGAGCAAGAATTAGACCCAAGTTCCTGTTAAGTTAGGAGATCAGGAGAAGAAAATAGGGCTTAAAGGGTGTATGAACGAACTCGTCCGCAGGAATATGGGAACGAATCTGTCCGGTGTATGGACTAGGGAATCTGATGGGACCTCGGCCTACACGCTACCACCTTTTTAATTTTTTGAGGATGGTCCATGTCATGAGCGCTAGAACCACTGTTCAAAATACCTGTAAGGCGTGTTGTACGAGAAGGTCACCCTGAAGCTGGCCCATCCTGAGCTTCTGCCCCAACAAGAGCCTTGTTATATAGTTAGCCACCCTTTTCTGTGAGCCAACCCCCCCTGCCCATACCTTATCCACCACCGACCCCTCGAGCGGGGTACGTTACTGAGACACTCTCGACCACCCGTCCCCAGATCACCCCGTCACGCATTTGGATGAGTGTTCACTTGTGCATCAGCCGACCGAGCATGATTCAGACACCGTCCACAGAGAATATAAATATCTCCGTTAGGAAACCACAAGTGTTCCCTGCAGAGAACATCACATAAGTTAACTTACAGTCGAGAACTTCATGAAATGTATGTATACATTTGAAACAACATATTTCAGGTAAACTTTTTCAAGATGTTTATTGTATACATTCATACATTTTGAAACACCCTTTGTGGGCATTGAGAATTGCTGAATTGAGGGCCAGCCATCATAATACATTTCCTAGTAATTTTACTAGAGAGCAGGCATTTAGAAAGATTATTGGCATCATCTTTTCCTTTTCCTGTTACTATTTCTCATTAGGTTCTCATTAATTGCAATCTTTATTATTTTTCCAGTAATCCTAGGTTTAATATGGCCCTGAGAATAACAGATATCTTTTCAGAATTACATTGTATTTCATTTGTATTCATGCACCTTATGTTGGAAATACTGTTGTAAAATTACTGTTTGATATATGGAGTAAAATATCATACATTTAAAGAAGAAATGGGCCTGACATCCTATACTTTATCAAATATTTGTAACTTGATAGCTCAATCATATAAAATTGAGGCGGTCCCATCGCGCCAGGTTGACCTTGTGCACCTCTAGGACCAGGGCCCCCACTAGGGCCCGGCTGCCCTGTGGGGCCTTGTCTACCAGGGGGACCTGTGGGTCCATGGGGGGCCATCATATCCTGCTCTTCCTGGAGATCCAGTAGGTCTAGGGAGGCCAAGAGGTCCAATTCTGCCACGTGTTCCAGGTGGTCCACACGTTCCTGGATTCCCTGGCAGACCATTCTGAAATTGGGAACCTTGGTCAACCATTAGTCCTTGTGGGCCTGGGAGCCCTGGGAGCCCTTGGGGCCCTGGGAGCCCTGGGGGCCCTGTCCCTGGGTGCCCTGTGCGACCCTGGGACTCCAGTCACCACATTTCTGGAGTCTATGTCTGAAATACAAGTTTTTATTCACAGTCCAAATTAGTGGATCATCAGCATGTTTAATTTCAAGGAACCGTCATGATGATATTCTCAAATCATTTAGAAATAGATGCATATTACTTACTGAGTTATCATTGAGAAAATTACTACTATTGAAAAGGGGTCTTGCTCTTCGTGGCAAATCCACTACTGTTTTTTGTTTGATTTTTTTTGTTGTGGGAGAAATGGGGTGACTATCATTGTATTTGATATAAAAGCAAAAGTGTCCCCTACGTACAGTACTAGTTTTCCTGAAACCACATGTTTTTCAGTAGTATTATGTCAAAGCTTCTTATCTGGGTCAGAGGTGGGGTGACTTGGTCTCAAACCTGCCCAAATGTGTGTCAAAAAGTGAAGGAGATGGGTCCTTTTTAAGCCTCAAATGAGTGAAATGGGTGAGGCAATGTCACTCAACATTGTTACGAAATTTGCTTCCTCACTCAATATGGTTTACGAATTAAAAAGGAGTTATACATAGTAATACAGAAAAGTGCTGAAACTGAACACTTTCTATGTAAATCAGGGGAAGTAGATAGAACTAGATAAGCATTAATATGGTTTAATGAATAATCTCCATTAAATCAACAAATAGGGTATAGCATATATTATCAATAGATCCTTATCTTAGGTAGGTTTGACAATTTGGGGTGTCCTTTAAAATGGCTCTTTTTTCTAAACTTCAACAAAAACATCCAGGCAATGAGAAGGGAGGTCACCTCCCCCCCCAGGGCATCCCAGTCAGTTGGCAGATATGATTTCATATCTAATATCAATATACTTATGTATCTGGGTCACATGTTTAATTGATACAACTACATAAGGTTTACAGGTCTTCCATCGGAGTTGATACCGATACCAGCTAACAATTTCACATTGGTTCGAAATTGTTGATCTACTTCTAATATTATTAAGACTAGTTGCACTGACATTTTCCTGGTCCCAGTGAGAGTGTTGTAATTGTTTTTATTCACCACTATCTGCAACCTATATACATAAAGCAAAGTATAAATTATCTACATTCATGGACCCTTATATTAACTCAGACATCAACCTGTAGTTTGTTTAATGCATTGGTACGCTTGATGGGAAGCATGTAAGAATTGTGATTCCAGCAAACAGTGGATCGCTATTCTACAATTACAAACGATGGAAATCCATAGTGCTTATAGCACTAGTGGATCATAACTACGAAATAATATACATGTGGATGTCGGCACCGAAGGTAAAGCTAACGACGGAGGAATCTGGGGCAGATGCAGTTAAAAGGAGGGCCTGGATCACGACACTATCGATTTGCCCCTCCCAAATGTCTGTCAGGCACGAATGTGGAAACACCTATTGTCAAACAAATATGAGAAAGTCTGGCCGATTATTTTCTCAGCACTGTAGGGCGAGTACCTTGGTAAGACAAATGTTTGGAAGATTAATTGGGTTGTAATGAATTAATCTAGTCGTTCCAGACAACATATGTTAATTTTGAATTTGTCATTCGTGACTGTTAACCCTTTACGATATTTCAATACCAACATGAATTAATCTTTGATATTATACAAAAACTAAGAAATATCACAGACACGTCTAAGTTTCTGACAGACATTAACTATATTGAATTATATATAGAGAGATTATTTTCCATTGCAAGGTTTAGAAGAATGATGAAATACTTTTCAAATATTACTAATATAATTTAATCCCATACATAATTAAACAAATTTAAAAATCTAGAACAAATCTTTATTTTCTATTATCTTTTTCAACCAAGGTCATAGATAACATTCACATATTTAGAATGTGTTTCCGAAAATATCAAGAAACAAAATATCTTGAAATTAAATTAAGTTGAAGAACAATCTTTTAATTAAACTGACAGCCTCATCTCTAAACAACGACCATGTGTCTACTGCTGAGCTAAATAAAACTTTTCTTCATCACAATGTCTTTGGATGAAAAGTTGAATACCAACATAATCTTATAAAGCAAACTTCTAAAACAAATAATAGAGTTTATCCAAGAATAAATGAATATCTAAACCAAAGTCCTCTTTTCCTTTACTTATATGTATAACAATCATACAATAATAACAAATAATGAAAATCAAAAAGAATCCCCACCCCCCAAAAAAAAGGTAAACAACAATAATCTGTATAATATAGTCGAAACATTGTATACTCTGTCGTCTACTAATTGAAATAAAAATCTTCAAACAATGTTTCATAACATTGATGAAAAAAAATATTCTAATAATTGCAATCCAAATATGAACATTTTCTCATACTAAGAGCAACCATATTCCCTAGTGCAGGTTAACCATCTGAAAACTACTTGTAAATAAATATCCTGAAGCATTCAAGAACATCGTTTTAAAACAAATACTTTTTAAGCAATGGTGCTTCTTGTATTGTTGTTCCATAAAGTTGCTGCAACATTGTGAAAATCAAATTGTCAGAATGTTGTGGAAATGATGTAACAACATTGTCAAAATAACGCTAATGAGCACAACATGTACATCATAGTAATAGTAACATATGTGATGTATATTGCCCCACAACTTTATTTTATCACTTATTTACTCAGATTAAGCATTGCCTATATAAACTCGAAGATACAAAAGTAAGCTTAAAATATCCAAAAGTACCTGCGTAAAAACTCGGTTGCTATACATTGTCAGGCTTGCCTTGTACTTCAGATATATTGTTTCACGAGCCATTGTTCCAGAAGAAAAACAATACTGATGTTACTTCCTACCAGCTTAATTGGCATTCTTAGAGTCAAGAATCACTCAGGGATACAAATTAGTCTCCAATAAATCTGTTTGAAGTGACAATGATGTTTAAGGCAGTGGCATTTTTAGTAGGAGACAGGCGGCACACCTCACCCCCACCCCTTCTGTGTTTGGGCCAAATATCAAATTCTGTTAAGTAAGATTCCCAGATGTTCCAGAGGTATTGTTATAAAGATGTATACAGGCTTAATAACTTTGATACCTAAGGCAGGTGACCAATCCTCCCCTGGTAATTGGAGGCCTATTACACAGACTCCGTTACCGGCCAAAATGATTGAGAAATTGTATCAAATAGTTTATTGTATCGTCTAGATTTAATAGGTTACTTGCATTCATGACAATATGGTTTTCAAAAAAAAAATCGACCCATTAGGCAGTTTTAGACTTGATAATTGACATACGTTGGAAGTATAACAAAGGAGAATCTGTGTGTTTATTGTTCCTCGATATTTTCAAGGCATTTGATTCCTTAGATCATAAATTATCAGTAAAGAAACATATTGATATTGGATTTAACCACCAGGATATGATGTCGTTTGCTAGCTTTTCAAATAGAGTTCAGGCGGTTAAATTTAATGATAAAATGTTAGAATTGAAGATTGTTACCTCAGGTATTGGTCAGGGAACAATTCTCCATCCAAGTCTCTTTATTTTTTTTATAAACATGCTAATGCTAAATAATATTAGAATTAGCCTTTACGTTGATGACTATGTGCTATACTACTCCTCAAAGAATTTGTAATGATATTGTTACCTCGATCCAATCAGATATTGATTCTTTTACAAATTGGGTAATAGAGAATAACCTGCAATTGAATGTGAGTAAATCCAAATATCTTATTGTTGGACGTGGTGAGAGTATACCAACTAGAAGTGATAAGCCTTTGTTTAAGGCAGACAATCACTCTCTATTGCCTGTAGATCAGTACTGTTACTTGGGTACTATTATTGATAAGGATTTATCATATGTTCATAATTATAATAATACAAAGAGGGTAGTATCTAATTTCAACTAAGCCATTTCAACTAAGAGAGCTAAGGCAATATCTTCAGCTCACACTGCTATTTCTGTTTATGAGGAAACAATATCACTGTATTTTGATTATAATGGTATGTTTTACTATGCTCCACCTTAGAGTAAAAACATGAACTTCAAAATCTTCAAAGATAATGCTCTCCAATTATGTTTCGATATTAAACTGACGTATAGACAGACTCATAATGAAATTCACTGCATGTCTAAATTGAAATCACCTGAACAAAGACAAATTGTACAAATCTTGAGACAAATGTACAAACATAGTTTGATGAATCAGGTTATTAAATCTCCCGTTCATGTAACTAGGCAATTTTATAAGAAAGTATTAATTTGTAATTCCATCCTAAACTCACAGATCAATTCAGGAAAAATCCATTTTTCTGTGGCCTTAAATATTGGAATAATTTGAGTGCTGATTCCCAAAACTCCGAAAGTTTGAATTCGTTTATGAAATGTAAAAAACTGTTGTGAACATAAGGTCGTTCTTCCTCAGACAGCAACTGTGAAGTGCCTAATGTATAAAATTGACGAATAAGGACTATGTTGATCTCTTGGATGCATGATCGTAATTGTTAAATGATTTGAGTGCTTATCTTCAAAACCCAGAAAGTCTGAATACGATTAAGAAATGTATGAATTTGATGAAAAGGATTATGTTGATTCGTTGGACACATGACTGCATTAAATATCACCAAATTCTGTTGATATTTTATGTAAAATTTATTGACTACTGGTATTATTTACTGTTCAATGTAAAAGTCACCTTTTTTCCTTTTTGTAATGAACTGAAAAACAGAGGCAACTCTGATGTTTATTACTAAATAAAATGTTATGGCCAACCATGAAACAGTGTATTACAAACATTACTATTTTTATGTAAAACAAAATATTCTTGATAATTTGTACATTATTTGAATATTTCTGTATGATTTGTGGCAAAATAAGTTTTTTCATGAAGAGCTATAGTCACTTGCACCAACCCAGCCCGCAGTAGGTCAGTAGAATGACACTTGCATTGTCTATTTGAAGGACCCTCGTTTTATCCAGACATGGAATTTCCTTTTCCATTTTTCCTTTTGGCCAGGTCTATGTCCAATATTAAATACAATTATAGTCATGCAATTATAATGTTATAATGAGCTGAGTGGTTATATTTTTGATGTTCGTCTATTTATTGGGGAGTATCCCTATTAAAGTTCGTACTTGTTCATATCCTGTACTGATTTGTTTATTCATTATTTGACTGCGTGATATTATATCGCGTATCAAGGATCTTTCATTTACTTGGAGATGTTAATAAAGGTGTTATACCAAGAGAATGGGGAGTTCTTAGTGACTATTCGTTGAAGTAGCTAGCTCTCTCCAGATTGGTGTTATCCTGGATTATGTTTCAGTTCTTAGTGGTAGAGATTCTAAGTAAAGGGGCTCAATCCTATACAAAGAACACGCACTTGGCAAGAGGTCAGTTTATTACATTCATGATGATATTCCGAAGGTACAAGTATACAGTTCTCCATCCATACAGTTCTTTCCTTTCATTTCACGCTGCAGTCCCTACGCCTGGGGACTTTGCCACTCTCCATATACTCTAACTATGCCACTAAACGATGTCGCCGCCTGGCGTTTAGCACACGAATCAGCGTTACAAGTTCCACTATAATATTCTTGCCAATACCAACGAGTTTACAATATTCTATTATATACTTATTCTAGTTTTTCTTGCACTGTACCTCAGTGCAGTCGACGGCGCTTAAGATCAGAGACACCTGCAGCGTAGTTGTCGGTGGTTCTGAAATCAGCTTTCCGTTGTTTGAGGTAGTTCTGTGTTCTCTCTCTCTAGGCTATACTCGGGAAACTTGGTAAAGTCCCCTCTCCTGGCTGAGCGACTCAAAATTTCTTCGAAGGTATATCAGTCCATCCATAGTCTCTGCCCATGGATCGACCTACACTCTTCCACCAGTCTCCATTTCCGGAGAACTGGTGACCAAAAGCAAATAGGGGTGATTCCTCGCGTGAAGTCTTACCCCAGGACGTCCCGAGACGGTTCTGACATCCTAAACCCTGCAACGCAATAAGGCAAATCAAGCAATAGAGTCTTCCTGCTCATTTGTGATGGTGCTTTTAGCGTTTTAACATCATTAATTTGATGAAACTTTCTGCATCTTTAGCATCACAATTCTTTCTCTCTTTTATCTAGCCAAACTTACTTAATTCTTTCTAAAGCTTTGTGCTCCTACACTATTCTATGTCAGTTCTAATGTGCTTTCTATCTGTTACCTTCCTACCTTAACAATATCAATTATTTAGCTATCCCATGATCTGTTCTCTCTAGATGTTAGTTTCTTTTCACCCATGATTCCTCTGGTTTTGTACCCGGGTCGAAATTTCCATCCCGAAAAATAACCTATCTGGGCCCCATTCTTATAGGAAGTAAGATCAAGTAGAATGCTGAAATCTCATACGGCATACGTCCCTAAAGAAACTTACATAATCTAATCCTAAAACATCCTAATCACAATTATATCGAATGGAGCAATTCAAGCCGTTCCATCCATGCCAAAAGACGTAGTGAGGCCCAAATACCTCAAGGAGTATTACCCCATCATGATATGTTGGACACGAGCGAGCAGGTGGTCCTCTTGAATCACAGCGTGTATACGGAGCTATGATACCAGCTGCTAAAAAGCAAGCTATACATTTTAATTTTACGAGATTATATGGATGTTCCATCCAATTAAACAAAATACAGTGATTATACATGGTGCGTTATCCCACAACTGACAACATCTAGCCTACTATCAATAGAATAGTAAACAATAGTATTACAGTAAGCGACACAAAAAGCGGTTACTCAGTACAAAGTTCGTTGGAATGTTTTGTATGTTGTTTTTCCGGTGTCAAACTGACACCATCATTAGATAACATTATTTCAGCACGTACGTGATACAATCAGTAATCTGACTAGTATTGTATATACATTATGAGATCAAGTTCGCCACTTTCTATCGTTTTTCTTCTAGCAAGTGCCAATACATCCCGCATGATACCGGCTCGCAGGGCAGCCCGTTAAGGGCTTAAATTGACTGCTGCGGTAGGCGTCCACCCCGGTGCCTTTTTAAAGAATGTTGCTGAGGTCTCATGCTGTCGCCATACGATACCCCCTCAACACTCAGCTGCCGCCCGACGCTCCGACATCATGCCCCCCGAATGGCAGTACACATTCTGGCTTACTAACATAGGAATATACAGTTATCAGGGTGTGGCGGAAGTACCAATAGTAATACCCTATTGGACTACCACAACGCCCGGTGTAAAATGAATTATGTTCTCGCTTCCTATTGGGAACAATACCCCGATTCTATCTACGAAATAGGCGGAGTGCTCCCTTCCAGTCCACGAAAACCGTCCCAATCCATCTTGGGAAAAATAAAATATAACTTTCAAAATTTTAGTGTTCCAAAGGTGATCATAATTAGATCATATTAACTTCAAGAAATTTTAACAACTAAAGGTCCTACGCTAAGCATTACGGGGCACCGTTGCGCAGGAAACACCCGGTGAGGCTCGCCCAGAATCGTCACCCTGAGTTCGCCCTGCCTACCCCAACTCGTGTTTGATAATTATTTTAGTAAAGATTGTTCTTAATTAACCAGTCTTTGAGCTTATATTTGCTAGCAGGTTCCCTCCGAAGGAGGACTCCGGTCGTAGTGGTTCGTATACGGCGCCTGTGCCACGTCTGTCTTCTTGGTCTGGCAGTTGCCTGAGTCTATCGGAAAGTTGGTGATTGAACCTGGTGCGATCATCGTTCAATTTGTTTGCTAAGTCCATTTCCAGGTTTGGGTTGACCGGTGGCGACGGTGCCTGTCTCTTTATCTTACCACCAATCGAACAAACATGGCATATTTTTAGGGACAGGATACGCGGTTTTGTTAAGACTAATCATGAGCCGAGCCATTGACACCTGCTTGGCCGGACCCATCATCATGTTGGACAGTTTCTCTGAAATTTCTAGCGTTGGAGGCAGTGGGATCGTTGTCGGATGTTCGCCTCGCCTGGTTGCCGCCCCCATCACCTTTTGTCCCCACTTCATCGACACCCGGTGTTTCATGAACAAGCGATTCACCACGATGTCCTCGATTAGGGTGTCTCCTTCCGTGAAGACATGCGTGTTGGGTATCATAATCTCCCCCAGGAAGATCATTTCGCGATGTGACGGGGCCGCTATCTCCAAATACAGCCCATCCCCGCCGGCTTTCGTCCGCTTGCGGTGCCTCCTCCACCACATCACAGCGATGAACAGTGCCAGCGACGCGATCGACAGCACCAAGGTGGCCGATGTCATGTTGGACACTGTCGACGTTACCGGGCATGGTGGAGGGGTTGGTGGGCAGTAGGGTTTCACCCTCAGGGCCGATGCCCCAGCGGGGCTTCGGATCGCCAGGTAGACGGCTGCTAAGGGTCCCTTCAGTTTTAAGGCACATCCGATGAGCACTATGATGATCACCACCACTATCGCCAAGGCCAAATACGCGGGCCAACTATTCGCTGCAGCCCATTGTGCTCTTGCTGTCCGAGCACCATGCGCCAATCTGTCCCTCCTGTCGTTGATACGTCCCATGAGCTCTGTCAGGGGTATTTTGTAAGCGTATCCTTCCGCTTGTCGTTTCAGCCGTGATCGTAGTTCTGCTGGTAATGGGTCCTCCGAGATCATGAGGGGTGCATCAAGAATCCGGTCCTCCATTTCGGTCAGTTTCCAAGTCTGTACCCGCAGCCTTGCTTTCAAGAGACTGCTGGATGGGTACTGCACCGAATATTCCTTAATCTCGCGATTACAGTTTCTCAGGCTATAAGGCACCCACGCCCCCGTGTCTGGAAGGCGCAGTCGCACCCGAGTCGCAACTTCGCGAAATGTTCGATCTTCTTTTGTATTGGAGGCCGGTTACCACAAATTAATTGTCCTTCTGCCTCCGCACTCACGATCAGTAGTTGTCCATCATCCAAGTATATGGCCATTTCGCCAAAGTCAGGATTAAGCACGTAATCCAGTTCACACTTGCTTTTAATAGTGTCAGGGTCGTCGCGCAGCAACGCCGCGATGCAGGTGGTTTCTCACACTCGTTTCATGTAGGGTACATCCTTGCACAGTATAACTGTCTCTCCATAGCATCCTACCAAGTTCGCTGTCTGCATCGGAATGTAGTAGTTGCCGCTGACCGACACTGCGATCTGATCTGGCAACCCCACTATTTGTAGCGCATCTCGTTCCACGGTACCCTTGATTGGTACTGGTACTGGAAATGTTCTAACGGTGTAAATGCGGAACATATGTTCGTCCGAGACCAGCGGGATTCTGATGTATATTTTGAGCGTCTTCACGAATCCGCCCCGTTTGAGGTTCCCCCTCACGAACATCGGGCGCGCGTTGTCATAGTAGAATGCGGGGTCCCTGAACGCTACTGCAAAGCGCGGAAACGCCTGCCTGATGTATTCATCCACTCCTTTCAGAGCTTCTCGTATGGCCTTTGGTGGAACTAACTCTACCGAGAGCTTTCCCTGTAGTAATTGTTGTGTCCCTTGTCGGAATGCTTGTGTTCTTCGAATTAGGTTTTGATAATACAGGATCACACCCTTCTTGTCCTCCTCGAGCATTGCGCTATATATCTGATACAGCCTTACAGCACGAATGTGATCGGCATGTACCCCTAAACGTTCCTGCAGATAGTTCTTAGCCTCTTCGAAGTCCTCCTCCAACGCCCCCAATTCTTCGTTCATCTTTCCCACCTGGCAGAACGCCTCCTGTACTGCTTGCACGATCTCCGCGGCATCGTTATCGTAGTCATACATTGTTTCAGTAAGGACCTCAATCATGCCTCGGTTTGTCTCCACGTCCTCCGCAGTGGCAGTTCCAAACAGGTGGTAACTAAGTTTGCCGATAAAGTTCAACAAACCGCGTTTGTATCTCATCATCAATGTCTCTGTTTCGGGCGTAATGGTGGAATTAACGTTGATCTCTGGCATCGTTTCGTTCGTACCATTATTCGGTTTTGCTCCAGGACTGTTTTCTTTGACCATTCGGGCCATTTCCTGAGCCATCGCGAATCCAGGTACGTTGCGTTCCAAGAAGCCATGCAGGGTCTCAAGAGCTCCCATGTTGGAGGTTTCATTGTCCGCTTCAGGGTGTAAGGTGGCCACCGGAGCTTCATCATTCGCCTGGTCAACCATAGCGTTGAAAAACCACCGAAATGATCATTTTGTCCTATTTGGAAATGATACTGGATTAATCCAGTTGGCGTCGTCCACCTTTGGGAGGGCCTCTAGGGCGTCCCTTAAGGTTTCCCTCTGGACCCTCGCCAACGCTTTTGCCGTAAAGTTCAACCAATGGTTCATTGCTTCAAGCCTGAAGCATGTATCGCGATCAAGTTCTCTCCCTCGGTTGTTGGCGCTAATCCAACACCATTCTGTTGCATTCAGTGACCGATACACCTGGGGTTCCACATAAGGAACTACCACGTGAAATCCTTGCAACAGGTGTGTGACGTCCGCTGTGGACATCAGTTTGCCTGGCTTCAGTACCACGCCGTAAGTCTCGCGACTCAAAGTCTCAGCGTGCATCGCGTCTCCAAGAATTGCTCTGGCTATCCTTGCTTCCTCAGTGGTCTCACCTCCGGCCACGGCCGACCAGAGGGCCCACATCACCAATATCGGCCAAATCATTGTCATTTTTTTCAGTCTTTTCCTTAATTAAGTTTAGACTACAGCAATTTTCTGATTTCGTCGGTGTTTTCACTTAGGGTTATCACTGCTTGTCACCAAGGGCATGACACAATGCGTGTAGAGATCAAGTTCTCATTATCACGCCAGTTCTTATGTGTCTAGTGATTTTCGCGCGCGTTTTCGCCCGTGTTATCTCCGTTGTTTTTGGAAACACTCGTAGTTTTTCATTGAGTCCACGGATTTATCGTACTATTTAAGAACTATGATTGTTGTTGAGTCCCTCATACAGTTTACCCTGTGTTGCTCGGAGCGAATCGCTTCACTTTGTTCCGAGTCTCCTCCGCCTTTACCTTCTCTAGGTTTTCTAAAAGATATGGCGTCCGACGAAAGTTATTCGCACATTTTCTTCACTCTTCCCAACGGAGCCAGGGTTTATTTAGAACCCGGCGATTTCACCGCTGGTCGCAGTTACTTTGTTAGAGTTCGAGATTTCCAATCTCACTCAATTATTACTCGCTCAATACGGAGTCGGGCCGTTGTGGTGGGCACCGTTCCCGGCTCAGAGGTGCGCGCCACGCACCTACTAAGTCGCCAAGACAGCGCTCCGCAACCATCCACGTCGGCCTTGGGAGCAACCTATGAGGCCATCAGCCCAGGCGTCCCGACTGACGGCTCATCCGCTTCTGACTTACCACAGGTGGGTGACCCATGGCTATATCTTGAGGTTCTGTGTCTCCTATCTTGGCAGCCACTAGAACATGAAATTTCACTGCTTCGTCCTTTCTCATAATTTCTTTGATGGCGTTGAGAGATTCATCTGTCCCATAAATGCACAGTTCAGTCAGAGAAATTGTAACCCCTCTGTAAGTACTAGAGGTAGTAGTGTCTGATATTCCTCTGTCTTTTCTATCTTGGGATCCCCGAATCTCCGGAATCGTATAGTCTGTTTGCACTGTCTTGTCTTTAGTATTAACGAATGCCTGTATACCCTTATGCTTTTTAGTCAGCGGTAGCTGTGCCTTACCTAGCGCCATTCTTTGCACAAGCGACGCTAAGGCATCTTCCATTGTCGTCCGGAGGTGGTGACTCGCTGTGGTCACCTACGGTTGCACCGGCTGCATCAACCAACGGTCAAGTCTCTGCCCCAAAGAAGGAGGCTCCGTCCACGGATGTCTCTAAGGCCGGGTGCTCCCGTATGTCTGACGGATCACCTCCGCCTGCTCCCGCAGCCGTCCCTTCAACGGACGACGGCGCCTATACCGCAAGTCTCAGCCCGGATGGTCCAACCAAGTCCGTGGCTGATGAGTCCAAGGCGGCAAGTTCCGATCACACCGAGGGCCCCGACACTGCCGTACAGCCCCCGACTGATCCTCCCACTGACCTGCTAGCTGAGGCTATGGCCTCCATCGGGTATTTCAGTCAATCATATGGTACGTCCCCTTCACCACTGTCCTTGGACCCCGTGGGTGGCTTCTCGCCACCACCTGAGGGTCTGCTTCCTGATCCCCTCCTTAGGGAGCAGGTGGAGCGGGGTTTGGGCTGCGTGTCGCCAAGTGTGGACCCCTCTGCTGGCTCGCCTTCGTCACCTGGACCCCGTTATTTCCTACGGAGCCGGGGGCCACGACGATCCGCTGTGCGTGCCCGGTCGGACCCACCGTCGGTCCCCGTGGGGGTAGTTGGGAGAAGTCCAACTTCGGCAGGACAGGGCGGCAGCGAACCGGCTTCACCATCAACACCGGCCGAAGTCGCGCCTGTCCCCTCACAGGAAGGGTCACCGGTCGCCGAGGCCAAGGCTTCTCCGGCTGTGGTTTCTTTGCCGGAGGATTCGTCGCCTGACGACGGCTCCCCTCCTCCTGCTGTAGTTCTTCCACCGTTCTCGGTACCTTCGGACGCCGAGGATAATTCAGCGGCCGTCGGAACACCGCAAAGTCACGCTGGGCAGGAGGAGAATCCGGCGCCGGAACTCGGACCGGATACAATATCCGTGGAAACCTTAACAGAAGCAGTTCTCGGCGTCTCTTCAAGTACGCTTCCAGGGCAGGCCTTTCTGTCTTGGACCACCAGGGATCTCCCCCCTGGTTTAGACATGCCCCCTCCTGTTCCACACGTTCAAGGTGACGGTTCCATTCATCCACGTCCAGCGCGGTCTCCCCCGATTGACTACGTACCTTCGACCGAAAGTATGGCAAGTCCCCCGCCCAATAAGCGCCCCCGTCGGTCTTCTGCACTCCCAACATGGGACGCGTCGGAGCCTGAGTCAGCCCAATGGGATCAGTTTGACCTTGATCTCCTAGCTCCTGCGCCCTCAATTTGGGAAGGATCGACATCAACTATGGGTGCTCCTGGCGACTCGGGCAAAACCAATGGGGGTGAAGGCGAGCGTGGCGTTACTGGGAACACCGGAGTACCTGTTGGCATATCAAAAACCTCCGATGCCATGTCCATCACTCCCTCCGATCTGAATCCCTGCTCGCAGGCACGCAATATGTCCGAGAGGGCGTCCGCCCCCAGGGCGGCTGCCTCTCTCTCGCACTCTCTTACTATTGCTTCTAGCAAAGACTCATCTTCTCCCATGATTTCTGGTAACGATAGTGGAGCCCCGGTGCAGTCCACGTCGGAGCCATTATCACCCCGGGAGATTGAGCAGATCCGAGCGATAGCCCGGGATCTTGCAGAGCAGGTGGGCTCGTCCCTAGACGCGTCGCTGGGTCTTGCACCTGTTCCTACAGTACCGCTTCCTCCTGCAGCCGCGCCTCCTCGGTCGCGCCCTCTGCGCCGGCCGCCCTTGCTCTCCCGGCGTCCAGTGTGGACTTTATCAGGGACCTTGTGCTGCTGTACCGGGAGGTACGTCGGCTCATCCAGCGCTGGCCAAACGCTCCCTCTCTGCCGGACTGGCTGTAGACTTTTACCCTCATTTACTCAGAGTAGAGAATAAAATAGTTCGTAGTTTTCGATACACTTCCACTATAGATTTGTCCGTGTTGTATGATTTTTTTTTTTTTTTAAATATTTCACGTTGAATTATAGCACAGTACTACCTCAGAGAGGTAAGATGTTCAGATAATCCCCTCCAGCGGGTGGTTTTGTCTTTTGAATGGAACTCCTGTCCCTTTTCAATTGCGTAATGCACCTTCCATCGGGTCCTAATTGGAGCATGGGTTGGTAGTTCTGGGGCTGTTCAAAGCAGGCGGAAAGGCACTGTCCCATGATTGGAACAGTATCTCCGGTCTCCGATACGTAATAGGTGCGGGTAATTCGCCCAGGGCGAAACTAGTAATTACAGCGTTCTTTACCTCTCCGCACGATCGAAGATTCATCGTACTCAGCATGTCCTGCAAACATGTTGGACAACAGCAGTGTCCGTTCAGGCGTTCCATGTAACGGTGTCCGTTATGCAGCCGTGGCGTATAGGGCATCGCCAGAACGTCCCCCTGCAGTGCCTCAACCCTCAGTCTTAGGTTCAGCGTCCCAGAGACGGCTCGATAGAACTGGGCGTCCTGCTCAACAACAGGTATATACACCACATGTAGGTTTTCCTTGAGTACGTAATGTTCAACAAAAGGACAAACTGTTAGTGACTTTCCCAGCGTTGGTTCCCTATCGTTACTGGGAAAGAAACAATGTTCCGCCGTTCCGAGATTGCGACCAAACATGGTCGTCCCATGCTCTCGGTCCCTCTTCCAACATGGTAGGAAGGGAATGTTGCCGTGCGTAATCCACTCCGTCCGGTCGTAGGGTCTCAACTCCCGGTGTCGCCGCAACTCCTTTGTGTCGTCTGGTTATCGGTCAGCGAAAAGATGAGCGAGGTGGTTATGACCATTTCCCTCGGCTGTTCATCTTTGACTGGACCTAACAAAGGTATCTCAGGTCCTTATATCTCGGGTCTCAAGACCAAATCAATTCAGAATAAATTATCGTCAGGTAAGGGCGTCCAGACCACGTATGACTCATGGTCCGATACCATCCCCCAGTTGCTCACCATTTGGCATCCTTACGTCATGGCAGTTTTTTAAATAGTCGCGTCTCTCCCCAGCGACTTTCGTGAAACACAATGGCCTTTGTTTCAGTATATTGATTCACCGATTTCACTTTTACCGATAGCTTTAATATTTCTCAGGACTTTTATTTCGAACAAAGTTCAGGTTCCTTTTACTTCTCTTAGCAGGTTGACCTTTCCTGTTCAGGTCCGTCTCGATCTACCATTAATTTCTCTCTTATAAGAGTGGTTCGATCAGAATTTTGACTTAGACCTCTATCCCGAAATGGGTTTTTATTAATATTTTTTTTTGCTTTCTTAAGGTGTCTTCACGTCCCCGAATTGTAGGGTTTAGTGGAATTGTGTCCCTTATATGAATGCCTCCTTTTAATTAGTAACGTAACTTTATTTAATTCATTTTTTAGTTACAAAGGATTGCATTTAGGTGATACATGGCCAGCCCTATGCATCCCTGTCTGTTGACGATCTGTTTTCTGCTATTTCCTTTCGCTGGACGTTCCTTAAATTATAGTGAGGTTTTTGTTGAAGGGTACGTTTACCCGACGAGTCAACGGAAGAAACCTTCTCAACATTGAGAGGCCGTTCTTTTATTGAATCCACCGTATCGCTACGGCTACGGGACGGATGTCTCTAAGGCCGGGTGCTCCCGTATGTCTGACGGATCACCTCCGCCTGCTCCCGCAGCCGTCCCTTCAACGGACGACGGCGCCTATACCGCAAGTCTCAGCCCGGATGGTCCAACCAAGTCCGTGGCTGATGAGTCCAAGGCGGCAAGTTCCGATCACACCGAGGGCCCCGACACTGCCGTACAGCCCCCGACTGATCCTCCCACTGACCTGCTAGCTGAGGCTATGGCCTCCATCGGGTATTTCAGTCAATCATATGGTACGTCCCCTTCACCACTGTCCTTGGACCCCGTGGGTGGCTTCTCGCCACCACCTGAGGGTCTGCTTCCTGATCCCCTCCTTAGGGAGCAGGTGGAGCGGGGTTTGGGCTGCGTGTCGCCAAGTGTGGACCCCTCTGCTGGCTCGCCTTCGTCACCTGGACCCCGTTATTTCCTACGGAGCCGGGGGCCACGACGATCCGCTGTGCGTGCCCGGTCGGACCCACCGTCGGTCCCCGTGGGGGTAGTTGGGAGAAGTCCAACTTCGGCAGGACAGGGCGGCAGCGAACCGGCTTCACCATCAACACCGGCCGAAGTCGCGCCTGTCCCCTCACAGGAAGGGTCACCGGTCGCCGAGGCCAAGGCTTCTCCGGCTGTGGTTTCTTTGCCGGAGGATTCGTCGCCTGACGACGGCTCCCCTCCTCCTGCTGTAGTTCTTCCACCGTTCTCGGTACCTTCGGACGCCGAGGATAATTCAGCGGCCGTCGGAACACCGCAAAGTCACGCTGGGCAGGAGGAGAATCCGGCGCCGGAACTCGGACCGGATACAATATCCGTGGAAACCTTAACAGAAGCAGTTCTCGGCGTCTCTTCAAGTACGCTTCCAGGGCAGGCCTTTCTGTCTTGGACCACCAGGGATCTCCCCCCTGGTTTAGACATGCCCCCTCCTGTTCCACACGTTCACGGTGACGGTTCCATTCATCCACGTCCAGCGCGGTCTCCCCCGATTGACTACGTACCTTCGACCGAAAGTATGGCAAGTCCCCCGCCCAATAAGCGCCCCCGTCGGTCTTCTGCACTCCCAACATGGGACGCGTCGGAGCCTGAGTCAGCCCAATGGGATCAGTTTGACCTTGATCTCCTAGCTCCTGCGCCCTCAATTTGGGAAGGATCGACATCAACTATGGGTGCTCCTGGCGACTCGGGCAAAACCAATGGGGGTGAAGGCGAGCGTGGCGTTACTGGGAACACCGGAGTACCTGTTGGCATATCAAAAACCTCCGATGCCATGTCCATCACTCCCTCCGATCTGAATCCCTGCTCGCAGGCACGCAATATGTCCGAGAGGGCGTCCGCCCCCAGGGCGGCTGCCTCTCTCTCGCACTCCCTTACTATTGCTTCTAGCAAAGACTCATCTTCTCCCATGATTTCTGGTAACGATAGTGGAGCCCCGGTGCAGTCCACGTCGGAGCCATTATCACCCCGGGAGATTGAGCAGATCCGAGCGATAGCCCGGGATCTTGCAGAGCAGGTGGGCTCGTCCCTAGACGCGTCGCTGGGTCTTGCACCTGTTCCTACAGTACCGCTTCCTCCTGCAGCCGCGCCTCCTGCGGTCGCGCCCTCTGCGCCGGCCGCCCTTGCTCTCCCGGCGTCCAGTGTGGACTTTATCAGGGACCTTGTGCTGCTGTACCGGGAGGTACGTCGGCTCATCCAGCGCTGGCCAAACGCTCCCTCTCTGCCGGACTGGCTGTAGACTTTTACCCTCATTTACTCAGAGTAGAGAATAAAATAGTTCGTAGTTTTCGATACACTTCCACTATAGATTTGTCCGTGTTGTATGATTTTTTTTTTTTTTTAAATATTTCACGTTGAATTATAGCACAGTACTACCTCAGAGAGGTAAGATGTTCAGATAATCCCCTCCAGCGGGTGGTTTTGTCTTTTGAATGGAACTCCTGTCCCTTTTCAATTGCGTAATGCACCTTCCATCGGGTCCTAATTGGAGCATGGGTTGGTAGTTCTGGGGCTGTTCAAAGCAGGCGGAAAGGCACTGTCCCATGATTGGAACAGTATCTCCGGTCTCCGATACGTAATAGGTGCGGGTAATTCGCCCAGGGCGAAACTAGTAATTACAGCGTTCTTTACCTCTCCGCACGATCGAAGATTCATCGTACTCAGCATGTCCTGCAAACATGTTGGACAACAGCAGTGTCCGTTCAGGCGTTCCATGTAACGGTGTCCGTTATGCAGCCGTGGCGTATAGGGCATCGCCAGAACGTCCCCCTGCAGTGCCTCAACCCTCAGTCTTAGGTTCAGCGTCCCAGAGACGGCTCGATAGAACTGGGCGTCCTGCTCAACAACAGGTATATACACCACATGTAGGTTTTCCTTGAGTACGTAATGTTCAACAAAAGGACAAACTGTTAGTGACTTTCCCAGCGTTGGTTCCCTATCGTTACTGGGAAAGAAACAATGTTCCGCCGTTCCGAGATTGCGACCAAACATGGTCGTCCCATGCTCTCGGTCCCTCTTCCAACATGGTAGGAAGGGAATGTTGCCGTGCGTAATCCACTCCGTCCGGTCGTAGGGTCTCAACTCCCGGTGTCGCCGCAACTCCTTTGTGTCGTCTGGTTATCGGTCAGCGAAAAGATGAGCGAGGTGGTTATGACCATTTCCCTCGGCTGTTCATCTTTGACTGGACCTAACAAAGGTATCTCAGGTCCTTATATCTCGGGTCTCAAGACCAAATCAATTCAGAATAAATTATCGTCAGGTAAGGGCGTCCAGACCACGTATGACTCATGGTCCGATACCATCCCCCAGTTGCTCACCATTTGGCATCCTTACGTCATGGCAGTTTTTTAAATAGTCGCGTCTCTCCCCAGCGACTTTCGTGAAACACAATGGCCTTTGTTTCAGTATATCGATTCACCGATTTCACTTTTACCGATAGCTTTAATATTTCTCAGGACTTTTATTTCGAACAAAGTTCAGGTTCCTTTTACTTCTCTTAGCAGGTTGACCTTTCCTGTTCAGGTCCGTCTCGATCTACCATTAATTTCTCTCTTATAAGAGTGGTTCGATCAGAATTTTGACTTAGACCTCTATCCCGAAATGGGTTTTTATTAATATTTTTTTTTGCTTTCTTAAGGTGTCTTCACGTCCCCGAATTGTAGGGTTTAGTGGAATTTTGTCCCTTATATGAATGCCTCCTTTTAATTAGTAACGTAACTTTATTTAATTCATTTTTTAGTTACAAAGGATTGCATTTAGGTGATACATGGCCAGCCCTATGCATCCCTGTCCGTTGACGATCTGTTTTCTGCTATTTCCTTTCGCTGGACGTTCCTTAAATTATAGTGAGGTTTTTGTTGAAGGGTACGTTTACCCGACGAGTCAACGGAAGAAACCTTCTCAACATTGAGAGGCCGTTCTTTTATTGAATCCACCGTATCGCTACGGGACCCATCCGGTGCCGAGTTCTTACGTGGTCGCCCGCGTTTGCGTGGGGCCCTGCCTGTCTCCTTGGGGGTCCTAAGGAGCAATAGTGGATCGTGGGTAGTGTTCTTTTTAGGCATCTCCCCGGAGATTTCAGGCGTTTCAGGCGATGGAGGGTCTCGGGAGGCTGTACTGGTCGTTCTTCCCGACGGATGCTGATCAGCAGTTAACTCGCTTCCTTCAGGCTCCTTGCTGCTATCCTCCGGAAGCGAGTGAGAGCGCAATAGATTGGTCGTTTCGCCAATTAGTTCCTTTTTATTCCCAAATTCGCTACTATCCGTGCGAACGCTTTCTTTACACTCGGCTGGTACATTTGTTTCCCCAGCATGTGTAGTAGTGTCATTCGGACGCGTAACTGTATCGTTACCTGTAACGTCCTCGTGAACGTTTTCACGATCATTTGTTTGCTGGCTTGTTACCAACGACTCTCCGCCGGCTTTCGGGGAGTCTCCCTCGTCACGGGACCCACCAGCAACAGGTATACGTTCCTCTGTTACTGGGTCTTCCTGGGCTTGGTTCGACTGCTGATCAGACTTATCTTGAAGCACATATTCTGGAGCGACTGGCTTGTTTTGTACAGGATTCCAGGGCACATAAGCACGTTTGAGCTTCGATACGTTGACTAAATGAGGGATTTCCCTTCCGTCTGCTAATGAGGTTAATCAAACTACATGATCCCCTTTCACTTCTTCTATCCTAAAGGGTCCCTGATACCTATTTGAAAATTTAGAGACTCTATTCCCTGCGCATAAGGGGTCATACATATAGACTAAGTCTCCCGCATAAAAGACAGCGGGGTTTGCTCTTTCATCGATACGAGCCCTTAATTCACTTTCATATTTCTCAACAACATCCTCAGCCATATGTCTAAACAAAGCGATGTTATCCTTTATTTCTAAGAATGCTTCATTATCATTAAGTGATATGGGAATTTCATTGTGTTCAGGCATTCCCATGCTCACCGGGTCTCGTCCATACAGTAGTGTGTACGGTGCGAAGCCCGAGCGCACACTGACCGTTGAACGCAACGTCCACAGAGCGATCGGTATCAGATCTGGCCATGTAGTATGGTCATCCGACACATAGCAAGCCATAATGTCCTCAAGGCTTTTGTGCATCCTTTCTACTCTAGCGTTTCCTGTCGGCATTCGGCCGGTGGTGAACGTTTGCGTACACCCGACTCTACGCGTGACTTCTTTGAAGAAATCAGACAAAAACGTAGCACCCCTATCAGAGTGTAATCTCTCAATCCTACCATACCTGCACACCAGCTCTTGTAGGAACACCTTAGCTGCGGTTGCTGCTGTGGAGTCCTTGGTGGGGAAGGCCTCTGGCCAACCCGTGAGCAAATCTATAAACGTCATTATGTACCTGGAGCCATCCTTAGCTCGTTTAATAGGACCAATAAAGTCACATTGTACCCATTGCCAAGGATATCCAGGTCTATCCCAGGATTTTGCTAGTGCTTTAAAGTGTGGTGCTCTTTTCCGCAGAGCGCATACTCGACATGACTTAATATATTCGGCAATGTCTTTATGCATACCCAACCAATAAAATTTAGATGTAACTTTCTGTGTTAGGGCCTCGGTACCTATATGACCGCCTGCCAAAATGCTATCGTGTAGTAGCTTTAAAATTCGTTCAATAAGGCATGGGGGCACCATGATTCTTGGGGTCAATTTGGTATTCGTCGGTTTATGCTTCCCATGAGGTATCGTGAATTTACATAGGATCCCAGGCGGTACCAGTCCCAGCGTTTCTGCTCGGGCTACTATAACTCCCGCCTTGTCCGGATCCTCTGGGAGTTTGTCATTTCTTATGTATTCAATTAACGCTCTACAGCCCTCATCTTTAGCTTGTTGAGCGATAAAGATTGAGAGATCTATATCAGTTTGGACAGGGTATACCGCCATCAATTCATAGTTACTATTACCGGTAAATCTTTTACTGTTGAGGCTAGCCGACAAGAGCTCACAACCCACTTCTGGTTCGAATTCCTTATGGGATTCAGTGATCTCGTCTTTTTCTTCATCGTCTGGTTGGACTCTTGATAAGTAATCTGGCAAGTAATGCGTTGCTCCTGGCTCGTGTTTTATATCAAAATCAAAGTCAGTCAGTGCTAACGCCCATCTCTTCAATCGAGAGGATGGTGCCTTATAAGCGTTCTGTAGCAGTGGTATCAAGGGCTTGTGGTCCGTAATGATGGTAACCTTAGCGCCTTGTAACATATCTTCATAATTTTTTAATGCTTTTACCACTGCAAGCGCTTCTTTCTCAGTAACTGTGTAGTTCAATTCAGCTTCCCTAAGTGCCGTTCCCCAAAACGCTATAGGTCGGTACATTCCTTCTCGTAGGTGGCATATAGCAGCACCACACGCTGTGTCTGACGCATAGAAATGTCCGCTGATTTCTGGATGTATCAGTAGGGGAGGAGTCGTTAAGCGCTCCTTTATTGCCTGAAAAGCTTTCTCACATTCTTCTGTCCATTCAAAGACGGTTTTTATTTTCAACAACTTATTCAGAGGGATACTAAGGGATGCAAAATTAGGAACAAATGCCCTATAATAGTTGCAAAGACCCAGAAATGATTTGACTGTCTTAACATTGTGTGGTCGGCGGAACGCTTTCACTCTTTCCACTATCTGTGGCTGCGTCCGCAAACCCTCGGCGTTGACTCTATGACCGAGGAAATTTATTTCAGCGCGGCACCACTCGCACTTGGACGGCTTCAGCTTCAGCCCTGCACGCTGTAGTGCCTGTAGTACTAGTTCTACGCTATGTAGGTGTTCTTCGAACGTAGAATCGTAAAAAATCACGTCGTCCAGGTATGCTAAGCATACTCTTGGAACTAGCCCTTTCAAAGCTATGGCCATTACCCTAGTAAATTGCCAAGGAGCCCCAACTAGCCCGAAAGGTACCCTCTTATAGTGGTACACTCCCATGGGTGTCTCGAAGGCAGTGTATTTCCGCGACGCGGGTTCTATAACACATTGGTGGTAGCCGCTCAGCAAGTCCAGGGCCGACCAAATGGTTGGTCGTTTATAGGCCATGTACAATAACAATGATCGTGCCGTGGGCATTGGGAATTTATCTTTGAACGTTATCATGTTTAACATCCTGAAATCTGTACAGAGACGTGGTTTTCCGTCCTTTTTCTGTACTACTACCAAGGGACTGCGCCAGGCAGACTCGCTAGGCTCGATTACTCCTAACTCTATCAGTTGTTTCCGCTTGATCCCTTTGGTCTTCCCTTATGTCATCAGACATAGTGGAGTGCAACCTGAGCTAGGATCCTTTCCAGCCCTAGTGGCTCACTCTGCTTCCCAGAATGTTCTTTTCAAACCTGATGTTTTCTGATCACAGAGAGCATGGCTCAACCGTAACCTACACTATTCAAGAAGTGAAGTCTTGAATAGGCGTGTTTAGCTTTACCATGGCCTGACTGTACATTGAGCCGTCTCTTTACCGTTATGTCGAGGCAAAGCGGGGTAAAGAAAATCCTCGAGGCATCAGAGACAACCGGCCAGCGACCCAGTCGATAGCGATTACCAGCTCCCGGGATAAACCCGGTCGGTCACCGACGGTCTGATCCAGGTGAATCTTGCCAACCCACACTGAACTTTGACCGTTTTCACTGGCCTTGCCTGTTCACTTCTGAGTGATGTTACTACTGTCAGAAGCTTAGGTGAGGTCTGTCGACCCCGTACCACGCACATACCACTTACCGGTGGGAAACTGGTAAAAAGTCCGGCAGCCCGATATGCGCGCCGACTAGACGGTACCACAGTAGGATGTCCATTCATCCTTCGTTAGTCACGGGGGCCTTCAGTTGTTGACCAAACACTCCCCTGCACTATATTGATGAAATTTAACGTGACCCCAGACTCTCGCGAGCCCACTGCCGCCTGTTGCAAGCTACCGTCGAGGAGCTCACCCTCTCAGTAACTTGCTCATCAATGATATCCATCTTTTGAGGTGAATATCGATACGGTTGTGATGAGATTATTCCCGCTTTACTATCGATTTTAATATCCATAGGGGCAATCTCGCATTGACCTAACTCCGCCATTGAGAAAGCCAAACTACCTCTATTTCGTCTAAGCATTTTCTTAAACATTTGTTTCTGGTCCCCACTGAGGCACGACTCTGACAGATCTATACGGTCAATGTCGTCCTGCTCGCGGGACGCGGCCTTCCGCGAATGATTCTCACCCGTCACAACGCTCCCCTCGAGGGTTTCTATGGCAAAGCCAACAATGCCCTTCGGGGTCCCTGTTCTAATCAATTTCTGTTTATTAATAAATTCGGGTATCTGTTTTCGATGGTTAAAAGGGATTCGGCCCATTTCACAAAAACCCAATACATCTGTAGGTAGCACATACAAAGGTCTTTCTAGCGGATTCAAAATCTTCATCCACCATTGTCTACCACACTGATTCACTCCCGCTTCTACCACTACTGGTGCGGTTACCGATGGGGCACAAAAAACGGCGTTATTGTGGGTGACTGGGTGCTTTTTCCAGATGGTGACTGGTATTATTTGTTCGGTGTGTGGTTTAACTTCTACTTTTTCTAGACTAAATATTGGGTGTCCACAAAAAACATCCAAGTGGGGCCCCGGCAACGACAGGTCCGACCGCACGGCTGCTAACAGATTACGGCCAATTACCATATCATGACAAAGGGATTCCACCACATGGAAATCGTAGAACACTCTAGAATCTTTAATTTTAATCTCGAGCCTTATTGTCTCTAATATGATCTGAACAGTATTATTAGCTAAATTAACTTCCTTCTCTACTACAGGAATGATGTCGTGTATTGCCGACTTAGCTATGGTCTTTCTAAATTTGCCTGAAATAAAGCAATCACTAGCTCCTGTATCTACCAATGCTCTGACCGTTTGATTTCCTACCTTTACCTCAAGCAAGATAGGTCCATTTCCTCTATCAATTTTCTCCGGTCCGTCCGTCAGACAAAGCTCTAACTTTATTGGCGTGGCAGACCTGCTGACCAGTTTCCCGGCTTAGTATTACCCCATTTCTTTCCCGGGCTAAGTGCTCTAAATTTATCCCGGAGAGCCTCGTCCCTTAGCTCCTGGAGCTTAGCTCTCAACCACAAGCAACTATCTGTATTATGTGATCTCGATTCGTGTACCGCGCAGTATCTGTCTCGGAACAAAGGTGGCTGTCCGCGCATTCTTCTATCTCCCACGTTTCCAAAATGAAACGGGTTACCCAAAGGTGAGCCCATGGGTTGGTCGCATGCTACGGAGGACTCTACCTCCTCCCTATCGTCATCAAATGTTACCCTACGAGTCTCTCTACCCACTGGGCTTTTAGATCTGAGATCTGGTGCGGAGCTGGATGAGTAGCGACGGCTCGGTCTACCTTTCTGCGGTTCGGGACTAGCTACACCAGTACCTTGTTTCTCTTCAATTCCTAAATCCTTTATTCTTTCTCCTTCCTTTCTATCATCAAATTTCCAACTCCTAGATTGATTAAGAGCAGCTAACAGGTTATTGAACTTACTTACTACCATTCTTTCTTCTTCCTCAATTTCCTCTACACTACGTGGTGAGGTGTCCTGTGTCTGTATGTTGGCCAGGGACACCTTCAATCCTCCTTTCTTACCCCTCTCTAAAGACTCCAAACGAGTGGCAGCTTGCACCGCCACGTCGAAGGTGTCTGGGTTCAGTATTGCTACCTGTTTGGCTATAGTTGGTAACAAGCCGTCTATGAATACTGCCAATATCACACTTTCCTCAATACCTGTTCTAAACTGTTGCTGTCTCAAACCTCCAGCGAACTCAATCACCGACTGATCTGACGTTTGTTTCATGTTAACGATATCTTTGTATCGTTGCCACGAAGGACGTCTATCTCCGAAGATAGCCACCATAGCTTCCTTCAGGTGATCCGGCGAGTCTCTCTTATTCGGCGCAAGAGTGTTCACCCAATCGTGTGCCCTATCCTTAAGACCATGCAAGGCCATCGCTAATGCTTTATCCTGGTCCCATCCATAGATCTTTGCCATATTCTCCAACTCACTAAAATACTGGTCTACCCTTTCATTTGGTTTTCCCGAAAACTCTGGGAGTTTTAAACTAGGTCCCCCTCTATCTGCCATTCTGAATAGTTGTCTAGCTACGCCTCCGGTATCTGTGCTCTCTTCTTCTTCGTGCTTGTGCTCGTGCTCGTCTTCTGACGATTCTGGTTCAGGTGGGGTTCGAGTCAAGTCTTTCTCTATAGTCCCGTGTTTTTTCTTTGTATGTTTTACCTCACTAATACCACCTTTCCCGATTTGTGGAAAATGTCTTCCTATGGGCGTGGAAGTTGCGCCCACGGCGGCGGGAGTAGAGGTGGTCGGCAAGGATGCCCCACTGACTTGCTCGGTTCTTACTGTATCACGATTTAGAGGTGTCGGTTTTACCGTGTGCGAGCGGTTTTCCTCTAGTATCGTGGAGGTTAGCTCATCCTCCGACTCACTGGCCGCTGAGTAATGGAGTAGGGTTGAGTTGTTGGAGTGTTCTGCAGTTTCCTCCTGTAACTCTCGAGATTCCTGTCGCAACGATCTCCCGGCTCTTAGCCTCAATGGAGACGCAAACGGGGATCCCAATTCCCGTTCAGAGCGGGAGCGATTTGTGTCGCTCCTTGTCCCTCTAGGTGATGTTGGACTTTGTACTTTCTTAAACAAAAGAGGTTTAGCGAAGAAGCCTTTGTCTTCCTCTAGCTCTCCTCTTATTCCAATCTTATGCGGTATATATGATCCCTTATTTCTTAGCTGATGTTTTTTCGGCCAATTAGGTTCGGCACCCCGGTGGCGCCCAGTGGCTGATCAGACCACCATGCGCCCTCCTCGGAGTCCGTGTCGCTGAGCGAAGGCTCGGCTCCCTTGGGCGGTCCAATTCCAGGCCGTAGGCTGGCACTCATGTAGGCGAGAGTTTCTACCGTACCTCCAGATTGTTCTTTTTCGGGATTTTCTCCACCAATTGAGCTGAGTGGTTATATTTTTGATGTTCTTCTATTTATTGGGGAGTATCCCTATTAAAGTTCGTACTTGTTCATATCCTGTACTGATTTGTTTATTCATTATTTGACTGCGTGATATTATATCGCGTATCAAGGATCTTTCATTTACTTGGAGATGTTAATAAAGGTGTTATACCAAGAAAATGGGGAGTTCTTAGTGATTATTCATTGAAGTAGCTAGCTCTCTCCAGATTGGTGTTATCCTGGATTATGATTCAGTTCTTAGTGGTAGAGATTCTAAGTAAAGGTGCTCAATCCTATACAAAGAACACGCACTTGGCAAGAGGTCAGTTTATTACATTCATGATGATATTCCGAAGGTACAAGTATACAGTTCTCCATCCATACAGTTCTTTCCTTTCATTTCACAATTCAAACACATCAGTAACAATCCAACCAGGTATAGCTTTGGTCAAGCTTCCCCTTTCGCAAGGTATATACGCTCTTACACTGTTGAGAGAGTCACCTCTCGTCTACCAGTAATGGAGACCATTGGTAGGATCTCCGTCACTTCCAGCACGCAGTCCGTAAGGCTAAGCCTAAGCTGTCCCAATCCTTACTATCACCTGTTCGTTGTGGTTACTACCATCTTAACACTACCCGTGTGATCCTTATGTAAGACTATTGCTCCATGTGTTCTGTTCGAACTCTATCTTGGTCTGCTCGTCTATCTCAAGTCTCATACCGCTTATATAGCGACAGCAAAAGGGCTTGTCGCTATGCTCATTTACACTATTACTTAACGAAGTCTTACTTATCTCTCATACTGCCCACTCTTACTCACATAACTTATTCTATTTCTAGCTATCATATAAACTAATGTTGACAGCGAGGCCTGCTGTCCTTAATATCTTTTAGCTAGATGTTTCGATCCATAACGTACCCTTACAGGTCCCCATCGTCATTTGTCATACCTGTGCGTACCTGCAGGACGTGCCTCAGCCCGGCTGCAGTCCCTACGCCTGGGGACTTTGCCACTCTCCATATACTCTAACTATGCCACTAAACGATGTCGCCGCCTGGCGTTTAGCACACGAATCAGCGTTACAAGTTCCACTATAATATTCTTGCCAATACCAACGAGTTTACAATATTCTATTATATACTTATTCTAGTTTTTCTTGCACTGTACCTCAGTGCAATAATATGTTAATCAAAGGCAAGTATTGTATTAAATGACAATAGACAAGTAATCTCGATTAATTTCTGTTACTTTATTTCTCTATATTACAACAAGTCATATCTGTAGATCTTCTTAACATCTGCCTCTGTAGGGTAGTGATCAGCCTATATTTGGCTCTGAGTTAGAAGTACACAAGTTTGATTCTAGGCTGCACAAAACATAAATTAAACTTTTCAAAACATTTTAATTTAGAGTATGGAATTCTACACTTCTCCAACTATCCCAAATAACATCCAAATAAATGTGCAAAATTGTCCTGAGTAAACATGGTAAACGCAGTAGGTTACAACCAAAAACTTACTCAGGAAACAATAGAAGGATGAAACAAGAGTAGTATACTTTGCATAAACACAAACCCTCAACCTATATCTTCCATGTAGAACCCCAGTAAGCAAGAGCCCCAGAAGGAGTTGCACTTTAACAGTATGAGGTACATGTTGGAACACTTAATGCATAGGAACTCAAATGCATTGAGACCTTGTATGTGAAATACTATAGAAACACACTTTGAGCCCAGTGTACATATGGTGTTAGGCAGCATAATATTTACAAGCAGCGCACAGGCCTGGATTTGTCCAATGTTATTCTAGGCACCTTGACTTTGAATGTTATACCATAGAATTGTTTACATGTTACTACAATTGTATAAGTGACAAAGGCATTTTTGCAAAGATAGAACAATCCATATATTTCTATTTACTACTATATTTAGTCCATTCAACAAGGGAAATATCTACAGTAGAATATTTAGTGGAAAACAATTCAAACATATAAATGTAATTGTTCAAGGTAGTGTAAAACCTTTACTTTAAAGCATCTAGCTTGGCTATGCCACCAAGCAGGTGTGATGTCATTAGAGTTTTGGCGAAGACGCTAACAAGTGAATCAGGAAGTGTTGTGTTATTATATATATAAAAAAAGGGATAAAAAGCATCTTACAAAGGAATCTTAGATTGCGGCTGTTTTATATACTAACATGGCCCTGTTTTCCTAACTCCCCCTGGACCTGGTGTTCTTCTACAACAGTCTGGACAGCGGGGACAGCGGGGACAGGGGAGACGGAGGGGACAAGGAGAACAGGCGGGACCTGGGGGACCAGGAGGACCTGGAAGTCCAGGTGGACACTGCAGCAGCGACTCCTCCCTACCAGGCCCAGGTGGTCCAGATGGTCCCAGTCGTCCTGTAGGTCCTTGTGTACCAACTGGCCCCTGTGGACCAGTCCTCCCTGGGGGACCTGATGGACCAACTGAACCTTGTGGCCCCATATATCCCAGTGGTCCACGTCGCCCAAGGCGTCCTTCACTGCCTCTGTATCCTGTTGGACCTCTTTGTCCAGGATTACCAGGTGGACCACGCAATCCACGTGAGCCTGGGGGGCCAGCAGCTCCCCTGTCACCTGGAGGGCCCTGTAGACCTTTCAGTCCGCGTTGTCCTTGAGGTCCTATGGATCCTTGAGGTCCCGGTCTACCAGGGTTACCTGGTGGTCGTGGTCCTGGTTGTCCTGCGGTTCCCAAGTAATTTTCCAAGTAACCTAAATCAGAAGATTCAAGATTTATGGTAGTGTGCCAAATTGGATGTATGTGTGGATAAAAGAAAGAAAATAAAATAAAATAAAATAAAAGCAATTAAAAAGTCCATAGAAATCAATGTCTCATATTTTCAACTATTCTATTCCTGGCTGTTTTCTTTTTAATGATTCATCTACCACACAGTTGAAATCAGGGCGAATGATCTCTGAATTCATGAATCTGCAGGTTGACAGACCAATACCAAAGATTTCAAAAGTATGGCTTGTCACAGGATAGCTATTGTTGCATATGAACCAAGAACCATACGGCTGCTGAAGTATTAAGCCTTTGGTGCCTGGGGGACCTAAGGGGCCTTAAGGTTGACCTGGGGGCTCTGCTGGGGCCAGGCAGGCATGGGGGCCCTTGGAAGCCTTAGAAAGTATGAAACAAGTATACTACCTGGAATCTATATGCATTGTTATTATTTGTTCAACTTTGTGTAAGACATCTTTTTAATGGCAATGTGCCGCAATGAGAGAAACACGAATATCTTGTGTCAAACAATCAACCAATCACCCTACATGAATAATAACTCAATTGTTCTCTAAGTTGCCAAATAACTTTTACAAATGAAAATAAAATTTGTAATGTGCCAAATCTGAGATTATAAGTGTGTATAGTAAGAAATCCATTGAAATTGATGTCTCATATTTTCAACTATTCTATCTCTAGCTGTTTTTTTAAAGATTCACATGTCACACAATTGAATCATAATAAATGGAATATGCAGTATCCAATGCTTATTATCTCTGAAGACTGATCTGTGTTTCTACAGGTTGACAGTCCAATACCAAAGAATTCAAAATTATGGATGGAGGGGCCTTGAGGGCATATGGGGCCTTGGGGGGGGGGGGCCTTGGGGATCTGGCGGGCATATGGGCCTGGCAGGTGAAGAGGGCCTTGAGGGTATTGGGGGGGCCTCAGGGGGTACTGCTGGCCTTTGGGCTCTGGAGGCCTGGGGGGCCTAAGCGCCTGGGAGGCCTTAGGGTCCTCAGGGGGGTCTCATGGGGCATTGAGGGGCTAGGCCCACTGACTGGCATGGGGGGTCCATGGGGGCCTTGGGGGTATCAGGGGAGATGGGGGGCCTGGCTGGCCTCAGCAGGCCTTAGGAAGCCTGTGGAGCTTGGGGTTCAGGAGGCCTTGTGGGCATTGGGGGCCTCAGGGGGCCAGGGGACCCTGACAGGCATATGGGGGAGGTGGGGGGGCTTGGGGGCCTTGGGGGCCTAAGGGAGTCTGGGGCCTTGGGGTTCTGAAGGCCTGTGGTGCTGGTGGGGCTTGGAGGCCTTTGGGACCTGGAAGGGCTTGAGTGGGCTTAGGGGGCCTCAAGGGGCCACAGGGCGTCAGGGAAGGCCTGGGGTTTAAAGGGGCCTCAGGGGGCCTCAGGGGCCATAGGGTCTAAGGGTTCTGGGTGGCCTCAGGGGTCTCAGGGAGCCTGTGGGGCCTTGGGGTTCTGGAGGCCTGGGGTTGCTTGGAGGCATTGGAGGCCTTGGGCAGCTTGGAGGGCCTGAGAGGAGCTTTGAGGGCCTCAGTGGGTTTTGGGGGGCTGGGGGGGCTGGGGGTTCTAGAGGCCTGGCGGCCTGAGGGCCTGGTAGACCATGGGGGCCTTAGGGAGCATTGGGGGTCTGTACAGGGTGAGGACCAGGGGGGCCTTAGGGAGCATTGGGGGTCTGTACAGGATGAGGAGGGAGAGGAGGCAAGGGAGCCTGGCAGGCATGGGGCTGGGATTGGGGGCCACAGAGGGTTTGGATTGCCTGGGGCCTTGAAGGAGTGAGGGGCCCCAAGAGGCCTCAGGGGGCCTGGGGTGCTTTAGGGGCCTAGGGGGCCTGGGGGGCCTGGGGGGCATGGGGGGCATGGGGGGCCTGGGGGCCTCAGGGGTCCTAGTTGAAGGGTATAACCACATATCCTTTGCCCATGTTCTCCTTGTGAACCAAGTGGACCCCGCACTTCTAACACTGATATTCTCAGTAGGTCCTCTATCCTAGGGCGCCTTATAGACCAGAGTGATCAGGTCAAGTCCTATTCACTTTAAAGTTCAGCCAGTATTGTTTAAGTAATTGAAGTAAGTAAGTGAATGCAAAGCACTGATATCACTGGTATTACTTATATATGTGCAAGATGAATGTATCCTATTTGTATACCCCATACTTGCTTAATTTAGTTATTTATTTATTTATTTCAGTCTAATTTTATTAATATGGTTGAAACTGTCAGAACTGTATTTGTATTAATTAGGTACTAGGACTCCCATACATTGTATGTATATATATATATATATATAGATATATATATATCTTTAACCATAATTTTTTAACTCAGTAAAATTTTGTAGTAAAAGTAATTGTCTGCTTACAAAACTATAGCAATATATGTCACTTATCTTGGAGATAATGTTAATAATATAAGTATTTATATACAAACTTTTCATATAGCTCAACAAAGTTATAAACAAGTGTAACCCCTTGGCTTTTCAAGTCTTCTGTCTACCCCTGCATGATAAGGTCATATACTAATGTCTATAATAGTATTATGATCAAATATTATTTCATTGATTTGCTTTCACAATTTTACAAAGAAAAGTCCTTACTTGTTAGAACAAGCACCAGGGCCACTGTGAATGCTCTTTGAAGACACCCCTTCATGCTGCTTGTGCCCTTCAGAGTAGCTGCCTCGTGTTTTCCTACTCAAGTCTGGATGTAGAGTGTTGGGATCCACAGACTTTAGTATCTTGGTTAATGAAGGCCTGGGCTTTCCCATCACCAGATCCTTTTCTTTTATTCCAAAACATATTTTGTGCCTGTACAATACTTTTTTCATCATTTTGTATTTTACCTAGCAAAGTAACAAGGAGTTAATTTTGTAGCTTAAATGTGGAAAGTGGTATTTAACTTCCTGCACATAGAGAAACTTTGGGGAATCCCAACTGCTGTGCATGACTAACTCTGTATCAGATGTTCCAAAAATACCTCAAATTAAAACATACATCCTTAACAAGTGTTATGCCATTGAAAAAAGGCCAGACATGTAATAGTTAAGAATGTCAATGGAAGATCATAATATTCCCGCACAGTTAGGTTGTTTGACTAAGATCTTTCTTGGTTGTACATATGAGATACATGTTTCACCGGTGAATCTATATCCAATATCATTATTCATTATCAGTGTTTGTCTAGGTCACTCTGAAATGTGGTAGTATACTTGTATGGTCCTTCTGGTTGTACATAGGGCTAAATCATTGACCCTCCATGTCCAAGAATTTTACCTTACAAAACGTATATTTTGTCAGAAATGGGGGGGAGCACCCCCTCTAAATTCACCTCTGCTCCTACCATATAAACAAGGTGATTTCTTGTTGGAACTAAGCAAAAATCACAAAAGTTCACAATTACTCACAATTTGACAGACAATATCTAAGTTTAGAAATCCTGTAAGCTGTTGCTTACCTCTGGAAATTAATGAAATGATTAATAGGTTTCAAACAACTATATCTTTGTGCCATTGTTGATGCTGAATGGGGAATACTAATCAAGAATCGGCACCATCAGATATAAACATGAATAATTAAAGGATTGCTCAGTAATTAAAAGATGCATGTGGCTGATTATTTTCATTTATTCCAGAAAGGTTTAATGTAGGCACATGTGTCTCAGGTGATATAATTTACTTGTTCATCTTCTTATGAATTTGAAAGATAGGTAACTTTAATGTAAATTATTATTTTATTTACAATTTCTTTCTTGAAAAAGGACCTAAGGATATCAAATTGGCAATGTTTTATCCTTCATGGTTGCTGAGGAATTGTTGGTCTGAACATACAAGTGAAAAACATCTATACATCCAACTATTGTGAGTAAACTTACAGTCTAGAACTTTCATGAAATGTACTATACATTGGGAACAACATGCTTATTGTACAACTATGATACCCTCTTAATTTAGTCAATATTTCAGGTAAACATTTTCAAGTGGTTTATTGTATACATTCATACATTTTGAAACACCCGTTATGGGCATTAAGAATTGCTTAATTGGGTCACGGCCATCATAATACATTTGCTAGCAATTTTACTAGAGGGGAGGCATTTGGAAAAATCAAACAAGAAATAGGCCTGACTTCTTCTTATCAAATACTTGTAAGTAAAGCAGAACATTCTTGAATATTAGTGTGCTACGTGAATATTTCTGTATGATTTATGGTACATTTAGATTTTTTGTGATGAGTTATAGTGCTTTAGGTTGTTTTTCTTTTTAAATGTTACATCGCAAGTATATACAGTATATACTTTTATTTACATATTTAAACCTCAGAAACATATAGTGCATATATCTAACAGTAAAGGTTTATGGTAGTCTGGCCATGTAAAATGTATGTTTAGCCATATATCACTAATCACCCATTTTGAGAAGTCTTTTAATCTATGCGCCAATCTTTAAGGATGCTTAGACTAAAAATTAATTGCCAATTTACGTAGGCTCAGAATACCACACAAAACACAACATGTTTTAGTTTCAAAAAGGTTTGTGATCTTGATGGCTCGATCATATGAAATATGAATATCAGTCAGGTCCATGATTTATTAGCAGTTATAGATTTATGTACACCGATTAACAATTTATTGATCTAATTAGCCAGATTATATACCCTCTAATTTGAAAATAAGTAATTTTTGTTATGTGTGATATGACATTCTGCACCCTACATTATGTAGTACCCCTTGTTAGGTCCGGGGTCCTGGTGGACCTGGAGGGCCTGGTGGACCTGGAGGGCCTGGTGGACCTGGGATAAGGGTGTACCCTGATCCAGGCGGTCCAGGCGGTCCCATCGAGCCAGCTCGGCCCTGTGGACCTCTACGACCTAGACCCCCACTAGGGCCCGGCTGTCCTGTGGGGCCTTGTCTACCTGGGGGACCTGTAGGTCCACGTGGGCCATCATATCCTGTTCTTCCTGGAGATCCAGCAGGTCCAGGGAGGCCAAGAGGTCCAATTCTGCCACGTGTTCCGGGTGGTCCACGCGTTCCTGGATTCCCGGGCAGACCATTCTGACCTCGAGAACCTCTGTCACCCATAAGTCCTGGTGGGCCTGGGCGCCCTGGGGGCCCTGGGGGCCCATCAGGCCCTGGCAACTCCCAGGGTTCAATTGGCCCGGAGGACCCTCCAGTCACAACATTTCTGGAGTCCATGTCTGAAATACAAGTTTTTGTTCACATTGCAACATAGTGGATCATCAGCATGTTGTATTTTAAGTAACCCTCATGATGATATTCTCCAATCATTTACAAATTTATGCATATAACTTCCTATGTCACCATTAAAAGAAAGCATTACTATTTTGGAAAAGTAGTGTGGCCCTTCCTGCCAAATTCACCACTGTTATTTTGTGAGGGTGGAGCATGATTCTCACTTTATTTAAAGCACAGGTGTCCCCTATAGCAATAGCTTTCTTGAAACTCTTTGTTTGATCAAAGTATATCACCTTGTAGTGAAGCTACTCTTCAATAAAAGAACCAATAATGGTAAATTGTCTCCTTTAAAACAGATGTAAAGTATTTTTTGGCTATGGTGACATCTAAAGGTTATATGAATATTGTTAAACTATATATTGAACTGTATATTGGTGTTATTTATATGTGAAGACAGGGTCTTTGAAGGCTAATGCCAGTTCTTTTCTTTTAGAACTATTTTATATGAAACTGTAATAAAGTCCAATGCAGCAGGGTATACAGGGGCAGATCCAAAGATTTTTAAAAAGGGGGTGCCCTATTGTACAATTTTCCATCAGACCTCTAAGCCTTAGAATTTTACATTAAAAAGAAATATTTGGCCAAATTAAGGGGGTGTATCCCCTTCCCCTCCTTCCTCCACTTCTTACATGTCAGTGTCTGCAAACAATGTCCATTTAACACCACACTTTCAACAAACAAAACCATATCAATATAGCCTGAAGACTGGTATGGGTTCATAATTACTCAATACTAAACAGGGTTGGATAGGAGGGGGTGCCAGGGGGGCCCTGAATCCCTCCCCCTTTTGGTGAACCCCAAAACAAAAAGAGGAGGAAATGCTGGGTACATGAATGCAGGCCATTTTAGTATTTGGCCTATATGTGACCACCACCCCCCCTCTTTTTTTATCTTGAGAATCCTGTATCTGCCCCTGCAAAACCAGTTAAACTATACTGTATTTGCTTCAGTTGTGCATGTTTTCCTGCAACTCTGTCATTTCTTTTGCAATTTAGGCATATCATATATAATTTTGAAGCTTAATATCTTGGATATTAGCTATTGTATTATGAGATTTTGAACCCGAAATAAGTGGGAGAAAGAAAAGATAAGTTTTTTAACTCTTATTTTCTGAACATGGAATTCTAGCTTAGTAGTATATCATTTGGTATGAAACTTCTCAAATATGTTTTAAAAAACATTCATCTCAAGGGAAGCTTGTCTCAAAATTTTGATTAAGGGCTTGGTTGATCTTTTATGATGTAAAATATTAAGCAATATTTCCTGCTATCTTGGTAATTGATATTTCTCGGAATTATACAGCAGAATACATATATATATGATGATCAGCTATTTTATAGTATATGACATGTCAAGATATCTGATGTACAAAGTGACTGATGAGCGTTTAGGTGGGACCAACATTAAAAATATGATCATCCTCTTCTCTATCCTTAACAAAGATGGGACCAATAGAGAATGTGTGCCAAAAGCTGTCAGAAATGGCTCAAACTACCAACTGTGTGGATATAAATTAAAGGTGCCTTTCCATATATGCTTTGCAGGTGTAATATTTTCCATACAAGGTATGTGGAGGCTATGTGTTTTTCCATATATGAAATTCCGGATAGCCCCTGCATACCCTCTGGAAAAAAACACATCTGCAAGGCATTTATGGAAAGGCACCTTAAAATGTACTAGCAGGGGCTCACTGATGATATGCCTAACTAGGTAGGTCACAGGTCACATTGGCCACTAGTCATGGTTGCCTGCTTGTATACACCTGCTAAGGACACATCTATTTGCACCACCATCTGGCCAGACGTGCCCTATCAAGCACATTCAATATTAGTAGCTATATATACTATCAATGTTCCTTAGACAGAAGATCATTTCATAAATGAGTGTGTTTCAATACTTTAAAAAAAAACAAAAAAAACATGATATATTGAAATGCTGTCCTTACTTGTCAGAACAATTAGCACCAAGGCCACTGTGCCAGCCCTCTGCAAACCCCTCATGTTGCTTCTGATGCCCTTGATGTATTAGAACACCTGTTGTAGGCGTCACTCAAGGATATGTGTTTCCTGACAAGTCCTGTTCAAGAGTGTGGGGATGTGTATTTTTGTTAATTACTCTGAACTGCACCTTTACTCTCATTTCGCAAAGTATCTTTACGTTCACAGGTCCGATAAAAACCTTGGGGAATCATTAGAAACCTTGGGGAATCCCAATGACTTGATGTTCCTTATGCGTTTGAAAGGAGTCAGGTGTGTATCAGTGGAAAGTTCAGTATTAGGTCAAAAGCTTCCTATCTCTGTCAGATTTTTATACTTTAAGCCAGGTTTACACAGGCTGTGTTTCTCTATGGCAATACTTTATCCTAATCCTTACGATAACAGTATATTGGTAAGAAAATAGGAAGTGCATGTCATTGTCGTATGATATCGGTTATGGTTGTCAGAAGGCGCAAAAGTCCTAAAGGGTTTACACAACCCAACAATTTTCTCAAGCTTAATAGACCAGCAAAGATCACTGTCAGGTTTAGGAGAATCCCAACAATTGACAGAAGGCTTACAACAGTGGATATATCCTATAGATTTATAGGATGTTCATTATCCTAAAGAATTGGTTCTGATAAGTCAGCCTAGCCTTGAGACAGTCTTAAGACAATCTAATTCTATACTAATTCTTAAAAGTTGTTTGTGGTTCTCTCAACAAATGCAAGTAACATGCCCCACGCAAGTCAAATGGTGCATAAAGGAATATGGACTATAGGCAATCATTGCAGAAGCCAATGACATATTTCCATTCCATATAAAATACTCAAAATTGCTTTGTATTATGTCATCTGACCTACTAAGGGCAAATTATTTCACCAATACATGGCGTAATCTTCTATGGCCCAAACGTTAGAGAAGTATGATATGCACTACAATCGATATCATTCATCAAACTGTTTACTAACACATATTATTGTTACTAACAATGTTTCTACTATCTGAAAAGCGTTGTAAAACCAGATAGCTTTGCTCAATAGAAAAAAAATGTTGGCTTAACTGTCAACCTTGTTTAGGCAACATGACAAAGACTTGGCTTTCCTCATTTCTCATTCGAGCCCATAATATTTCATATAATATGCACTTTTGTACCATACAAAACCAAGGAATTGACTCCAGACATTTTCCCCTTTTCTCAAACATTAAATATTGACCCAAACTCTGCGGCTCTCTGCCGACATCATACATCCATTTTCCCACAGTGCCTACTTTCCTCCCAGCCACAATGGATGTTCATGCTATAGGCTTTAGGTGGGCCCCGCCAAAGGTAAGCCACAAACACTCAACTTCCGCCAATCACTTCCTGTTAGCGTGCTCCTGGTTCTTCTGGCTGCCAGTAGAGAGCGCCAGTGCTGCAAAACAGGATATGACGTATATTTGAGGACGTTGGACAAGGCAGATCCAGGGGATCCTGACCCCCCCCCCCCCCCTCTCTTTTTTTTTTGGTGGGGACTTAAACTTGCCAAAGAGGAAAAAACGTTGTGTGTGTGTGTGTGTGTGTGTGTGTGTGTGTGTGTGTGTGTGTGTGTGTGTGTGTGTGTGTGTGTGTGTGTGTGTGTGTGTATGCATGCTGTTTTGGTACGTAGCCTGCATGGGACCCCCTCCTTTTCAAATACCTGTATCTGCCCCTGTTGAGATGCCTTTACCAACTGGATGTTGGACGACCATTTCTCGCTTTTGTTTGGAAATTGTATCCTTATTAATCCCTTTTCAATTTAATGACTTACGTGATTTTGTACATTGAATACACCTATTATAAATGTTGTCCATACAACTATGTTACCAACTTTTGATGGGCTGTCACAATCCCTGAGACCTAGAAATCTGTGCAAATTGGGTGTTCAATCACTCGGATCTATACTTGATAATCTACTTGAAGAATCTATTTCACTATTTCATTATTCCTTTTGTGGAATGAAAATACGCAGTTTTCTACATCTTTTCAGATGCATCCATTATGATTCATGGCGCTTAGTAAACGTTCCTACCTTTTTTTGGTCAGGCAGAATTCACCTAAATCCTCACATTCTGCTTATTTATTACATGATTTCTTATTCGTGATACCTCCACAATAATGTGTGAAATCCCGAGTGTTTCAGGAACACTTCCCGGAGCTAGATACACAAACAACTAGAAGGCTACTGGTGCGCAGCTTGTTTTTTAAAAAAAATAAAACAGATACATGTATACACTTTTTTAAAAACAGATACATACACTTCAGTACCCTTGGATGCATGATAAAACGTGCATACCATAGCCATAATTATCTTCTGATCCTAGGCTTCAGTGGGATATTACAATTTAAAACTCATGTTCTTAATGTAAATACACTTTACCACCTGTCATGAATAATTATGCTAAAAAGTGCCTGATATCAGGGGCGGATACAGGATTTCAAAGAGTAGGAGGTAATGTAGGCTAAGTACTAAAACAGTGTACATTTGCGGGCACATGAAATATTTTCCCCTCTTTTTGTAGCTTAGGGGTTCACCAAAAGGGGGGAAGTTAGGACCCCCTGGACTCCCTGGATCTGCCCCTGATCATAGTTATCATTACAGGCTCGTTTTTATTCCATATCCATATCCGCATCAGCATAAATTATAATATAGTACGAATGGCATTGAAGGCATTTAGTTAATCTTCTTATGTATTATAACTTTGAATTGTATCATCTCATTTCAATCTCATCTCATTTTCATCTTTATTTTGTTAATATTGTTTTTACCGTAAAAAAATATTAAATGGCTAATGGGAGACTCTGGTAACAAAATAGAAGTATGATGACAGCAGTACAGACAAGGAGAATGTCAATACAAAGTTACTAAACAATCTGAATCAAGTGATTGAACATTAAAATAATTATTTGCTAAGACCCAGTCCTGCAACCCCATACACCTTTGAATTGTTGTGCTGCAACCGTTTTGAGAATCAATAATTTAATATTGTCCTCTGTGTACCTGCAAGATACAGCTCATATTATGCCAACTCTAGAAAAGAATCTGCATCCTATTCTGCACAACAACAGCCTTACTATTATCATCAGTCAGTTTTGATATGTTTTTCATCAATATTTTAACTGATATAATCAAACGGCAAATTCATCTAAGAATACATCTACTTGTAGAAAAAGAGTCAGACAGGGAGACTTGAGATCTCATTTATCCTCATTAATGTTAATACATTTCAATTACGGGTAATAAGAGCAATTTCCAACCGTCGATTATGCTCTCTAATATCTAAATATCTTAGGCAACCGAGCACAGGTTCTGCCATTTCTTTAAGCCTGGAATGGGTTGTGTATTTATCTCTCTGATTATCAGTTCAAAAAGTATTGCCTCTGGCAATTAAGAAAGATTTAACTTCATCATTAAAGATCATTAATGTATACCTAGGTACTTTGTTTTGCATTTTTAATATAATGAATATGAAAGGAAATGATTCCATCAATTGCTGTAATTGGGCCAAGCCTGAAGACTGACAATTACAAACAATGCTACATCTCTATAGTCTGAAAATACATTAAGTGTTTTTCTGTGTTGGATGGGCCTTTGTGAGACAAACAGATGATAGCCAAATCAACATTCGTAGACTTCTGAAGGATGGGTAATTGCAGAACATCTATAGTGTATTCAGTTTAGAGAAAAGAGTCCCCAATAACTTGCAGGTCTTTTTTTCTTTCCTTTTTTTCTTTCCAGATACTGTATCTTATCATTTATGAATAATTATATCCCATGCATTCCATTAAGCTGAACGTCCAATAAATCAGACTTTTACCATAAGTTCTGGACTGGAATATGCAAGATCAAGCCTGGTCTCCACTTGGATGATTAGATTTTCTTAGTCGCCGCTAGCAACTAGGTAGTCGACTGACAACTAGTTCAACGTTACAAACTAACATGTGAGCTAATATAAATTGGTAATGATTGTACCAGTGATTCTGCTGTTGCCCATTGCCAGTCGCCAGTAAAATCGCCTAGTGGGTATGGGGCTTAATATTCACTTATTGGTCACCACTGTATGCTACTAATATCGACTAACCGCCTGCATTACGCCTGGTCCCAACTTGGGTGATTAAAGATATACAAATCGGCGGTGACTAACATCGTTAGTCGTCTGGCGACCAACTAGATACTGGCACCCAGGGTTTAGAGCAAAATATTTGACATGTTTAATATTTTTCTCTAGTCGTCAGCAATTAGTGGAGGACTAATGTGTCCTCTAGTCGCCAGCAGTTTCAAGGCAAGAGCGTCCCAACGTGGCGACTAATTTTTATTTTTCAGCAGCATCTAGTTGGTCGCCCGATGACGTACTAATATCTTAATCGGCGGGCGACTAACGTTATTTGCCGTCGTTGATTGCCCTAGTGGGGACGCGGCTTTAGTGGGGACCCAGCTTTTCAGTAAAACCCAACAATGGTTATGCACCATTGGCATTGTTTCCTCAGACAGCCCGAGCATTGTCCCCATCCTCCAGCTGACTGATACAGGGGCGTTAAGGCCCAATTACACTACAGGACGTCGAGCTGTGATATTGGCGCAATATGATGATATTACAGAAAATTCTGACACAGGAGTGTAATAGTTGTTTGAAATTGGCGATTTGGAGCATTCTACACATGTATGTATGTATGGTCAACAAAGACATGTGTCTCTGATATATGTGGTTTCTCCGCGACATTGCCATTTTGCAGCTCATGTCATGTAGGGTAATAGGGCTTTTAGAACAGACCAACCGCCTCAGCCTGCTCTTGAGGGATGCCATGAAGGACCAGAGAAAAATATTCGCTACGTGTAACCACCGACCCGCTATCACATGACACAATGATCAACTGAGCTAAAACCCGACTAAACCGGAAGTAGCAGGTAAAAACAACACCGGAAGTCACCGTCCTGATGCGCAATCCGTAATAGAAGCCTCTCGCTGAATTTGAGGATCCCTGCTCATCGTTATTGAAGCTTGCAGCAGCATTTCAGTCTCCTGGCAATATTTCGTAGACTCAGGCCAGTATACAGGGGTGGGGGTGGGTTGCGTGGGTATTAGGGAGGTTAAGCAACCCCACCGCATCACGTAACGTAAACGTAACGTATCTCTTAACTCAATTAGCAGTTTGAATCTGCAAAATATTTCCCCACTAATTGAGTATCATTGCCCCCCCCCCCCCCAACAAAGAAAAAATTTCAAAAAGTTCCACCTATCCTTCCCAGATTCAATGTAAAATCCCCTAAAAATAGTCAGAAAATAAGGAAAAGTTCCACTTTTTACTGCTCGCCACCCCCCTTTTTAAGGTCAAATTATTGGATATATGAGAGAACCTCACCACCCCCCAACAGCACACATGTATACGGGCCTGGTTGTGCAGAGTTTTGCTACTAGTGGGCATTTACTAAAGCGCCATACCCACTACGAGATTTTGTCCAGAGTCAGCTGGTTATTGGTGCTAAAATCGGTCGACTCTACTCTCAAATCGGCCGATTTTAAGGCAGATCCAGATCAAACATGCACATTCTAATTTACCATACCCACTGGGAATCGCCCAGCTATCAGAATCGCCGGGCGATTTTACCCTCGTGCTGTCGCCTGTTGCCCACAAAATCTCCTAGTGGGTATGGGGCTTAACGTTGTTCGCAACTACCGCGAGTAAAACCAAGCACGACATTATGGAATAATTATAGGGATTTACTTGCAGTGGTTCTTGCGTTGGGTCACCACAAGAACCTGAACAAGTGATTTGATGCTAGGATTTCTATAGAATGCTAGCGGTGGGGGATACCAACATGTTGTTATCTTAAATGCATATCACTCGCATTATCAAAATTGTCCAACACATATAGTAGAATATGGGCTTCAGTTGTTTAGATTGTAGAAATGGATACACATATTCCCTTGCAGAATGTCGGTATGTTAAAAGGAAAACAAAATTAATGGTCTTGAAATACCATAAAAACACAGTTATATGGCACTTTGGGTGAGTGTTTTTAGACTATGATGGCCCTTATTACATGCTAAAAAGTGCCTACAATATGAGGGCCATATCGCAAAAATGACGTTGCCTCTCATCGGAGGTGGATGTGCTGCTATACCTTTTTGATTGAGAAGATGGTATGCCAACTTAGACATGTCACTATAAAATATAAGGCAGGACACCAGCATCCACCAATATGACCAGTGGCAGATCCAGAGGGGGGGCACACACCCCTCCTTTTTACTGGAAAATTTTGCATTTTTTTGAATGTAAAACTCGGGCAAAAAACAATTAAAGATTTTTTTTCCAATAATGCCTCCCCGCCTTTCAAAATCCTTGCTCCGCCTGTGATGACCCCCACACCCACACTGGAGCCCATCCTTTAGCCCACACCAATGGTGATGCAGCGATAGAATGCCTGCCTGCAGTATAAGGGGCCCTGGGTTCACCTCCCAGCAGCGGAGCAAACTTATAGGGCCTTAATTGAGCCCTAATTATACTTTGCATCGGGTCCATGTTCGCGTTTGGTAGTTTTGCCCAATGTGAACGCTTCGCGTTCAGGTCATATTAAACTACGTGTCAGACCCAACGCGATATAAATGCCTATTACACTACGCATTTTGGCAAGTGTTGGCACCATTGACACACATTTCTTTTTTTACAAACATGTTGGTAACATTACGCGAATAAGACACGCTGGGCGACTCAACCTAATGCGAACGTGATCCAACACGTAGTGTAATATGGCCTTAATAAGGCCTTAACCCCCGTCCAGTCAGCACAGACCTGAATGATACAGCCCCCCTTCCTGGGCCTGAGCCCTGTCCCCGGTACAGCCTTAACCCCCGTCCAGTCAGCACAGACCTGAATGACACAGCCCCCCTACCTTGGCCCTGCCCTGAGTACGGCCTTAACCCCCGTCCTGTCAGCACGGACCTGAATGATACAGCCCCCCTCCCTGGGACTGAGCCCTGCCCCGGGTACGGCCTTAACCCCCGTCTGGTCAGCACAGACCTGAATGATGCAGACCCCCTCCCTGGGCCTGAGCCCTGCCCCATGTACAGCCTTAACCCCCGTCCAGTCAGCACGGACCTGAATGATGCAGCCCCCCTCCCTGAGCCTGAGCCCCGCCCCAGGTACGGCCTTAACCCCCGTCCAGTCAGCACGGACCTGAATGATGCAGCAACCCTCCCTGGGCCTGAGCCCTGCCCCGGGTACGGCCTTAACCCCCGTCAAGTCAGCATGGACCTAAATGATACAGCCCCCCTCCCTGAGCCCTGCCCCGGGTACGGCCTTAACCCCCGTCCAGTCAGCACGGACCTAAATGATACAGCCCCCCTCCCTGAGCCTGAGCCCTGCCCCGGGTACGGCCTTAACCCCCGTCCAGTCAGCACTGACCTGAATGATACAGCCCGCCTCCCTGGGCCTGAGCCCCGGGTATGGCCTTAACCCCCATCCAGTCAGCACGGCCCTGAAAGGTACCGCCCCCCTCGCTGGGCCTGAGCCCTGCCCGGGTACGGCCTTAACCACCGTCCAGTCAGCACAGACCTGAATGATACAGCCCCCCTACCTGGGCCTGAGCCCTGCCCTGGGTACGGCCTTAACCCCCGTCCAGTCAGCACAGACCTGAACGATGCAGCCCCCCTCCCTTGGCCTGAGCCCTGCCCCGGGTACAGCCTTAACCCCCGTCCAGTCAGCACAGACCTCAATGATGCAGCCCCCCTCCCTGGGCCTGAGCCCTGCCCCTGGTACGGCCTTAACCCCTGTCTGGTCAGCACAGACATGAACAATGCAGCCCCTCTCCCTGGGCCTGAGCCCTGCCCTGGGTACGGCCTTAACCCCCGTCCAGTTAGCATGGACCTGAATGATACAACCCCCCTCCCTGGGCCTAAGCCCTGCCCTGGGTTCGGCCTTAACCCCCGTCCAGTCAGCACAGACCTGAACGATGCAGCCCCCCTCCCTGGGCCTGAGCCCTGCCCTGGGTACGGCCTTAACCCCCGTCCAGTTAGCATGGACCTGAATGATACAACCCCCCTCCCTGGGACTGAGCCCTGACCCGGGTACTGCCTTAACCCCTGTCCAGTCAGCACGGACCTTAATGATGCAGCCCCCCTCCCTTGGCCCTGCCCCGGGTATGGCTTTAGCCCCTGTCCAGTCAGCACGGACCTGAATGATGCAGCCCCCCTCCCTTGGCCCTGCCCCGGGTATAGCCTTAACCCCCGTCCAGTCAGCATGGACCTGAATGATGCAGCCCCCCTCCCTGGGCCTGAGCCCTGCCCCGGTACGGCCTTAACCCCCGTCCAGTCAGCACAGACCTGTATGATACGGCCCCCCTCCCTGGGCCTGAGCCCCGCCCCGGGCAGAGATAGACTGCCCCCGGAAGTTACCAGCCCTCTGGTGGCCAATCTGTCAACTATGTACTTATAACGACTGGTTGACATCGTGTATTGCTTAGGCCTGAAAATGTTTTTTAATGATCCAATAGAATTGATCAAAAAGACTTGGAACAGGTTAAAGATGGCCAGGACATGTATTTCAGATGTTAGAAATTACGTTAGAAAATGTTTAGACTAATATTTCTATTCTCAACACTGCCTGGGTCCATGTTTGTAATTGAAAAAAAAAGGGGGGGGGAATCGACCTACCTACCCTAATTTTTTCAACCTATGTTACCTGAACACAACAATTTCTTTTTTTTTGGGCCTTATAGACTCATGCTTAAACTTTAGTGGGGCTTTAAACGAGTAGTGAGGTTGTGGTGCCAATCTCTCAAATGTGTAATCTCTACAAATATCATGAAAATCCATTTCTTGGTCCATGTCAAAATTTAAACCATGAAACATGCAAGAAAATCATCAAAAACACATTGTCTTTGCTCAACTCAATTAATGTGGATCTGCAAAAATAGGGTTTGTTTACAAACAAAATTTAATGGAAATATTCCCATCTCTCATTGAATTCTACTTCGGTTTGAGCTAGTTTTCACAGCTAATACTTTACCACTGACCTTAACTTGACTCATCTAACATATTTCTTTACCTTTCTAAATATTGAAGATTTTGTTAATTATATTGGTTTTGGCTCCCTTTAAAACCCTTTGGGTTTATTTTTCAGTCAGAAGGGGTTTTGCAGACCTTTGGACCTTTGTCTGTAGTTCCTAACGTATTATTAATGCTGTATGGCTCACTTTACACAGTCATATACCATTCTATCATGGTCTTGGCAGGGATTTGATAAGGAATTAAAGTGAATTTTATAACAGTCAAAGTGTCGTGGACAAAATGACTCTCTCTTAATTATAAAGATATCCACTGTAGGAAACTATTTCATAAATCTGACTAAACATACACCTCACTATCTAGCCAAGATGGTTCCTGCTCAAACTATGTGGAATTCATGCACTGTTTCAGATATATTCAGTTTGTTATCCTATATATAACGTGCCCCTTATGTAAAGTTAAATCTTTAGAAGTGAGTGTTGCAATGTTTGATAGGAGCATTAGATAAAGGCAACAATGATAAGAAGTCTAATTGCGACTGAAACTGTGTAGTAAGGAAGAGTACAGAAAACTTATACTACAAAAACAAGTGAAACCATGGTGTCAGTTACTTCGCTCTAAAAGTCGTGCACAAAAATGATTGATAAACGATGTTGGTGTAATACTTGAATTAAAGCGAGCCTCATGATTGCGAGTACAAAAAACACGCTGAACACTCTAGATATAAGGTCAATATGATCTCGCCCTCTGCGGTTGTGGAAATCCCAGGGTGGAGGCTGGAAATTCCCATCTGCCTGTTTTAAACATGTTCTACGTGTTAAGTTATCGGCCGCGTGCTTAGAGGGGGCGACACACCCTCCACAGAAGGGGGCAGACCTCCCTAACAGAAAAAAACAAATGCTTTGAAATAGAGATATCTCATCTTGCTGTCAAATACTGCGTATTTCCATGAAGCGGGAAGTTTTCAATGTTGATGCGTGGTGGAGACGGAGATATGTTTCTGAAGGGCATTCAGCGGAACGGTGAAGGTCATAGAACCGTGGCCTGTTTCATAATGAATCACTCAGAATGGGAAAAGAGTTACATGAGTTTACGTTTCATAATTTACCATCGTTTACCCTTATAATAGCATAACCTAACGCTGGGTGGAGTGGGGATATGAATGCGTCTGAAAGGCACTCAGCAGAAAAGCCAAGGTCATAGAACGGTTGGATGTTTCATAACAACCTCCGCTCCTGCAGAGGTTGTATAAGTGCTTAGGGAGACTGTAACGGACTTTGTAAAATTCAGTTGCATATAGCAAAAATCACGTTAAATTCTACATAATTATATATATAGGCCTATATATAATGTATATATATATAATTTATATATATATATATATATATATATATATAATACATATACAAGCATGAATCCAGAGCCAGTGCTCTAGAGGTGGGGGGCAAAGCCTGACCCCCTTATAAGAAAAAGAAAAAGAAAAAAAAACACCAGATTTACACAGATCTTTTAATTCTAAGATGCCAAAATTTTGTAGGGGGGAGGGGGCAATTGCCCCTTTTGCCCCCCTCCCCCCTCCCCTCTGGATCCGCCACTGTTATATATACATGGGAAGGGTCTATAACGTAGTTGTAGAGAAAATAGGAAAGTGTCTCTAGACGAATCAAGGTAGTGCGCCCCAAGTTGGGTTTTCTCCATTCACACAGTGCCTGGAGGTCTCTGGACCTACACATAGGGGACAGAAATGGACTCGCCGCGTGGAATCCTGGGAAATTGCGGCCCGCCCTGCCCCCTGGCGACCTCGCCTGAACCAGGCAGAGGGGAAACATTGTGGGCGTCAAATATTCAACGGGTCCGGCGGCACTAGGGCCCGGGGGTGAATAATGTAGACTGAGATGGGGGCACGGGGGGGGGGGGAGCTGGGGACAGGGTCGGCGATATAGGATAAGGGTACAGTGGGACACTGGGACACTGGGAGGGGGACCAGCCTATATTCTATACCAACTTCCTAGCGCCTATACCTTCAGTATTGTCCTGCCCCACGAGCAAAGGTGGAATAACTGATGGCATTATTGCCCCGCTGGTGAATAAGGTATTTCATGGGTTAATGGGTAATTTCTCAGGGTTAATGTTATAGAATAAAACAAGAACTAACCTCGGGAGTACTGAGTCATGATTATTGCTCCTTGCCAAAGGTCTCGGGCAAATCCCTTGACCCTTCGACAGTGGGGCAATAATCAAGGCTTCGTGCCCCCTTGGTTAGTTCTGTATATACATATAACCAACCGAGAAGGGGGTACGAGGGCGGTTACCACCCCGAGCCTGGACCCCGATATCAGCCTGAGACCAGGGCCCGGAGGGCCGGTCGAAGGCTGATATCGGGGTCCAGGCGAGGGGTGGTAACCGCCCGAGTACCCCCTTCGAGGTTGGTTATGGATTTATTATACCTTAGCCCCCGATAAACTACATAAATTAGAAAACATTACCTCCAAAATCAGGCCGAACAAGACGGATGTTCGTGTCGCCATCTTGCGGACTATTTTCAGGGCCTTCGTTTTCGCGGAGTTAACGCTAGAGGACGTGCGCGTCGCCTCTCCGCTATTCGGGGGTTTCCGGCCATCTTCGGTAAGAATTTGTTTATGCGTTTTCTACTCTTTTTATGCGATATTTTTCATTCTTAACGCATAGAATCATATTATTTAGGCATATGCGTTATATCTATGTAGTCGTTTAGCTTTTGATAGTGAAATAAGAAAAAAGATTCATCTTCGGGAGGACTCGTTTATTTCCGGCCGCCTTGCTCGACCTTCGGGCGAACCCGTTACCGCCACTTCACGAAGAACAAACATGTCGCTGGCGGCGAGTAATACAACAATTCAAATCGGATTTTACGCATTAATACAGAAGAATCACATGGATTTAAGTATGCGGGGACATGGACTAACATCTCAGGTAAGTCTAGACGCATAGATATTGAGCTGTCATCGCATATTTAAAAAATTTCAACGCGTGAACAATTTTCAAAAAATACAAAATCTGAAACCAGCATGGAGAAGGTCGCTGTCAGCCCCTGATCGAAGGGGGAACGCCCTGGATCTTCTTAATTCAGGGGCACTTTGGGGCTTACATTGACATTTGAACTAACTTGGGAGTTAGCACACACATTGTAGTTGATATTGATGGTAACATTTCCATGAACTACTGCATTTGACAACATACCAGTGGCACTTTTCACCACCTTGTCGAATTGGGAATCTTCAGATTTTTTGGGGCCTAATTTCAGGGCACTTTTCAGGACTTTCTGGGGAGGGGGAGCCCCTACATCGACCTCTACTACCTCTTCCCAGGGATCCTCAGGTGGTTGGAATGGCTTGACCCCCCCTTTTTTCTGGGTAGCTGTCCCTACAATTATGGTGGACATCCCTTTCTGCTGATCCATGTCAGCAGCTGAATATTCATTCAGGGATTTCAGGTTGTTGTGTCCTGTCAATTGGATGATGGTTGTAGGGGGGACCCTTTTTGAGAGGAGGAGCTGGCAGAGGGTTCTCCTCAGAGAGTGGTTGGTGATTTTTGCTGTGATCCCTGACTTTCCTGCCATTTCAGGGACAATGTGCCCAATCTTGTTGACCCCCATGGCTGTTGCAGCATACCAGGGCCTTTTGGGATATTTAAGGGCAATTTTGTCAGGTTTAGGGGTGAGAAAGAAGGGGCTGTCTGGGTGGCACATACTGGAGGGTCTCAGTTCCCTGTATTTTTTGTAGTAGGCCAAGGGGCACCTGGCCCCTTCTTGGGCAAAGATTTTAGGGGCAAAGGGCCTGTTCCCATCACTCTGCCTTGTTTTACTGAGCCTTTCCCTGAACTGTAGGTATTCCTGCCCATTATGGTCTTTTTCTATGGTCACATCCTGCCATTTCAACTGCTTAGACTCATGTCGGGCCCTCCACCCAAATCCTATGGTCAGATAAAAAAATACAGTGTTTTGCAAAACCCTGGGGGATGTGTCACCTAGTTCCCCAGACTTCCACATACAATCTAACATTTCTTTTGTAATCATTTCTGATCTATTTGGCTTGTTGCCTAGTCCAAGCGACTTCAGTTCCTTTCTTCTGGCTGACAAGGCTGCCCTGGATGAGTCGAAGTGGGGAGAACTCAGGATGCTGTGTGGATATCCTACATCTCGGAGGTGCCTGGATGGGTTTGGAAAAAAAATATGTTTTTTTATCATTAATATATATTTCCTGCCATGTATTTGGCTTTTAGAATTATTCTGTAATTATTTCTAGCCATGTACTTGGCTTTTAGAATTATTCTGTAATTATTTCTAGCCATGTACTTGGCTTTTAGAATTATTCTGTAATTATTTCTAGCCATGTACTTGGCTTTTAGAATTATTCTGTAATTATTTCTAGCCATGTTCTTGGCTTTTAGAATTATTCTGTAATTTTTCTTGCCATGTTCTTGGCTTTGAGAATTATTCTGTAATTATTTCTTGCCATGTTCTTGGCTTTTAGAATTATTCTGTAATTATTTCTAGCCATGTTCTTGGCTTTTAGAATTATTCTGTAATTTTTCTTGCCATGTTCTTGGCTTTGAGAATTATTCTGTAATTATTTCTAGCCATGTACTTGGCTTTTAGAATTAGTCTGTTATTATTTCTAGCCATGTACTTGGCTTTTAGAATTATTGCTTGCAATTTACATGCATTATGTAATTATTTCATGTCATTTACAAGCATCTAAAAATTGTTTTACCTGTCGATGGCACGATGGTAGCTGGTGAGGGTGTCCGGTTCCATGTCCTCGCCATCCAGACGCTTCAGGGTCATGATGAACAGGCCGATGTAGCTGTTCAAGCTCTCCGGTTCGATCTCCTCCGGTTCGCGCAGTTCGCCACGGACATCCACAAGCCAGCTGTTGAACCGCTTCATCACCTGAAAGGTAGGACCAATTTAAAATAATAATCTACATTTCTTACATTTTTTGTACATTTTATTCTACAGCTCAGGATTTTTAGTCTACAGTTCTACCATTTTTGTACATTTTAGATATTTTCCTCTACAGCTCAGGCTTTTTTTTTCTACAGTTCTTCAATATTCATAAATTTTTTTTTTTTTTTAGGGATTTTTTTCCTACAAATGCATACATTTTGAGGGGTTTTTTTTTTGCATTTGTAGGGGTGATGGGGAATTTTTGGGGGTATTTTTTTTTTATTACCTGCTTAGTTTTCCTTTCAGTATTTGGGTTCCTCTGCTGGCGCACATAGTCTCTAACCTCTGAATCATCTAGGCCTTGCTCCCCTTCTTCAGGCTCAAGGTCTGAGAACTCCTCATCGAAATCTTCATTGTCAGGGTTGTCAGGGGGGTTGTCAGCCTCTGTATCTGGGTTGGGTGGGTTGTCGGACGCATATTCATGCGTTTCATGCGTTCTCTGGAGCATCATATTGATATCTTTTGAGAGATTCTTTGCCCTGTAGCTAGACTTAGCTGCCGCCTCTTCTGCAATAATCAAAGCATATACCTCCTCAGCATCGGGGTCTGTAACGCCTTGAAAGGGATCCTCTGAGTCAAAAAACGCATTAGTAGCGCATGCAGACGCATAATTACCGCATTCTGCCGCATTATTCATCGTTTCCCTGGTGTTTGAGGCTTGTTTTTCGGGCAGGTTTGCTTCATTTTCATGCGCGGGAATCTCCGCAAATTCGTCTGCTTTCTCGGCGATGGTGGGCGATAATGGGGCGTTTTCGCCTATCGCCATGCGTTGCGCCTCTTCTAACGCATAACCGCATGACTTGGCCATCAAATAATCTCTGGTATACCCCCTGAATAGCTCTTGAACAAAGCCAAACACCACATCCCCTGCCAAATCTTCATAGAACCAGTCCGGGAGGTCCATGTTGATGCGTTTCGGATCAAAACAATGCGGCGTCGGCGGTTCCCGGCGGTTTCCGGCGGTTTCCGCGATTCGCGCTGTAAATTCATGCGCGGACTATTTCTTGTATCACACTCCCGTGTGATAAACGGCTGGTTATCACACGGGTTTGATAAACCATGCGTTAAACTCTTAACTACTAAACGTGTACCAAACTAAGGTATAATAAATATATAGTCCATTCCATTGCCATTTTATATTGATTTTAGTTTGTTTTTGTTTTTGTTTTTGTTTTTGTTTTATATCTTATATCACCCCTAGTGGGGCAGTTTACCTTCACCCTCAAGCCTGTATTCCACGATGCGTTCATGTACTTGCGTTCATCATTTTACTTTTGTTTATTCATATTAACGCAAGTGAAACACAAGCAAACGCAAGCATTTCTAGGATTTCCTTGCGTTATATTTTGGTTTAGACTTGCGTTCCATGAATGCAAGTATAACACAAGTATAGGCTATATTCCATGATACGTTCAGTGGCCCTTGCGTTCCTTTAACCAAGAAACACAAGTTTCCTTGCGTTCAGATACGAACATGTTGGTATCTGAACGCAAGCAAACTTGCGTTTCCATGGTTAAAGGAACGCTATAGTGGCACTAAACGCATCTTGGAATATAGCCTTTATAATGACCGAATTTAGTTTTAGAGTAATAGCTAAAATGATATCAACCTGGAACAAAGAATAAAGCTTTAGGAATCACAAAACAATTTCTCTTTTATTTTTAATTAGATTACTTTGAAGTTTGAGTATTCTTTAACAAGGCACGCAGAACGATAGACAAATATTCCTGGGTTGGCCCTGGCTCATGATAATTCAAATAGTAATTCAACACAAATCAACAAGGTTCCATTCTTTGATATCATGACATTCCTTATGATGTCTTGAACTATGTAGGATCAGAGTTCAGAATTTCCAAATTAGTCCACCTATGAAGGTCAAATAAAGGTTATATAAGAACATGACCAATTCATTCAAGCATGTGATTACATCTTTGCAGTGGTTTTCTATTGCGCCCTCTTTTGGTTTGTAAATGTTATACTTTATGGTACTGCAACAACATTATACTGATGGCTTCCAATAATGTTGCTAGAACGTATTTTCTGGATGGGTATGCGTGACATTATTATTACTTTCTTTTTGGGGGAGGTTTCAATCATACCTAGTCAGAATGTCATGAAAATGTGTATGATCATGAGTATGATCAGTCTTAACATCTCCTCATTTTGAATGTCACAATGACATTCTATTTGGACAACATTGCCTAATCATGTTTCAGGAATGCGGGATTTTTCATTTCAAAGACACAACAGTCGTCTTCAGAAAGTAGAGTATTTCAGAGACTCTCAAGAGACAAGCCACATGGCTAAAATTAGGCAGAGTTTCCTTTCTCAAAAGATCTAGGTCATCCTGGAAACTTTTTTCAGTCTATAAATCTAAATTAATTGAATCTATGTGCTCATAATGATGATAAGTGGGTTTACTTTAACAAACCCAAATAAAACCATGCACTGCCGTCAGTCCTTAATCCCTGTAATGATACTTCATGCTCATCACTCTCCCTGGGGCCTTTGCTCCACTGCCCAACTCAACCCAACTCGACTGCCGTAGCTTCAAAAGACGCCATAGCACTACGACCGTCTGAGCTTAGCAAAAGCTAAAAGGATTTTGATTGTCCTGGAAAGAAATCTTAGGGAACTATCGTCCATAAATATTTAACAGGTCTGCTTCCTGCAGTTGTTTACAAATGTCTTGACCAACAATTTGACCTTTCCACTAAACGATTTTTTTCAAAGACCACCTAAGATTTCCAAATTTTTACCTGCCTTGGGGAAAATGTTGTTTGGTGGAAACCCACCCTAAAGGCTTTAAATTCCACTATGCGGTAGGTCGCATTTCCCGTTGCTATTTTTAGCTGCTGCTAGCCATTTGCACTTTTGATACCAACATGTTGGTATCCCCGACCGCAAGCAAACTGTAGAAAACATAAATAAATCAGCAAGTACCACAAGAAAGTGCTGCAAGAAAGTGCCACAAGTACCTATATTCCACTTTGCAGAATCCTACCGCAAGTAAGTTTGCGGCAGTTTGCTTGTGTATGTTCATGGTGCCACAAGCAAATATCACATAGTGGAATTTAGCCTTAAGGCTCCACCCAGCCGTTCACCGGATGTTCGGCTCATCTTTAAAAAGCTGCTCGTTTGTCGGAGCAGACGCCATCAGGGGTCACGTGACCATTTAGCTGAGTGCGCATGTCTGTGAGGGGCTGCCCCCTGGTGAGATCTCGGGGAACCATCAGTATGGCTGAGAGTCATGGGGGTCCGGTTCCACCGCCTATTTAAACTTCTGCCACCCTTTTCAAGTCTAGGTATACTTTACATAGTCAATCATTTAAATCTTCAAGTGTGTTCACTACATATTCAATCATCAGTTAAGTGCCATTGGAGCAGTTTTTGCAATGTTCAGAACGCATGACTTGGAACAATTATAGTCCTGGTATTGCAAGCAACCAGAGTATTATTGACTTGTTCAGAATTTGGAGACTATTGCCAACTACACTCATGCCGAATCAAAGTACGTCTTGTCATTCGGAAAATGTAAGATGTTTACCCTACTTATTTTAAATCGTTGTTGCTTTGACGGCACAAGCAGACCTGTTACTACACACTGTGTCCCACCAGAAACCAGCTGTGGTAGGGGGAACCAGCTAATCCATCTGTACTACGGAATTGTAAACAGTTTCGTGAAGGAGCTGAGGGAACCAGCTGAGTCCTGGCATAAATTATGAGTTTCAAGTGGCCCCACATCTACTTTATACAAACAAAGTAGTTTCATGGGGGCCCTACTGTGGGAGGGAAATACTTTTATTCTTGATTAAATTGTAAAAAATAGAAATCTTCAAGAAATCATTTATTTGAGTTATTCATGATATCCACAAGGTTCTTAGCAACATTTCATTCACTTTATATAGTTTTGTTGAATATTAAAAGAGTGACTAGCAAAAGTTTGGAAAAAAATGGGGCAGTGTCCAAGCTATGGCGCTGTGTGGTGTGTGCACCGCGTGTGACCGGCCGCTGCAGACACCGACCCCATTGGACACTGAAGATGGTTTTACACCTGTGCAACTTGGGCTGCGATATGGCTGCGATATGAAGATGTCTCAAGCAAGTCGCAGACCACTGCAATACAGGAACTCTCACAGGTGCGTAAATAGGATATCGCAGTATACTGCGACTTGGGAATCATGAAATAACCTTTTTTTATCACAGCAAAGTTATCTCAGACCAATCGCAAGGTGCAACATTTATTTAACATGTTTAATAATGTTGCAGCAGATGGTTGCAAATAACAGCATGGGATATGCTGTGATATCTCAGTGATGTCGCAGCCAGGGAAGGAGTGTTTATATCTATTATATATACATGTGATATCTTTGTTTTCATCTCATGTGTGTAAATGGCTGGATGCCTGCGATACACTGCGATATGGCTGCGACTTGATTGGGGGGAGGGGATTGGGGATTCATCGCAACATGCGATATTCTCACGTCGCAACCTGCGGTATGATGGTAATGTCACAAGAACTTTATCGCACAGGTGCAAAAACACCTTGAATCGGCAAGGGTGTGTGCGGAGGAGTGTCAGCCGGCACTGATACCCGTGACCGCTGGGGACATGGGGAAGTGGAGGGAACTTGTTCTATATAATTATACAGTTTTATGTGTTCCTAATGTCATGTTGTTCTTGACCGATCATGAGAGTTGACCAAACGTGTCTGCCAGGCTTCACATCTGAAATTAGGTTATGTGTTCAACTTCTTGGAAGATCAGACTACAGTCTAAAGGATTTTTTGGGAATAAAGAAGAGAATAAAGGTTAAGAAAATATTTTGGGGCAGTGTAAAGGCCCTATTACACTACACAACTTGAGCTGCGATATTGACACATTATGTTGATATTACAGTTAAATATGCATGAACCAGCAATATGATTATTAAAATTTGGCAATTTGGAGCATGTTACATGTGTCACCAAGAATTTTGCCTCTAATATACGTCATTTCTCTACAACATTGTCATATCGCAGCTCATGTCGTGTAGTGTAATTGGGCCTTAACCGTCCCTGTGTCAGGTGTGAGAGTGGTCCCCTCACCTGACAGTCGGCCTGTGCTCAAACTATTTACCTGTCAGACCCCCCACCCTAGTACAAACAGAGTGGCCCACCTTTAACACCTTACAAACCCTGATCTCACAAGGCTTGATGGTAAATGAGCTTAGCGGGAACTGCGATAGATCTAGATCTCTTTAGGTGAAGGGATTTCTGTCGTCATCCATCTTTCTTAAAAGTGACTGGTTTGGTGTGATAGGTTTGGTAATTAACCTCTTTAGAAAAAAAACTGTGGGAATCTACATTATGTACAAATCTCTAAAAACGATTGACCCAAAGTTGCCTCTTATTGAACACATGCTAGAATTAGACTATTTTGGCGAATACTCCCCCTTCTATCTATGCATGAGAAGAGCCCACCATGCATATGATGTTGATAAAATAGTGGAGTGCAACACCAACCTTCCTCTTATTTTTGTGTAGATTCATAATTTCGTATTTGAATAGAAACCCTTTTTCTTAACTGGAAGAGGTAAGCACCAACTATTTATATGCAGGTCATTCTATGACACACTGAATGTTAGGCAACAGTAGAATGCAACAATCTGATTGGCTGAGGTTCACTCCACTCTATGCACCCTAATTTGCTATTGCTGGGCGGCACCACCAGCAGTAACTTTCTGATTGGCTGATGTGCCACTTCCCTTCTGTTATAATTATAATGCCCATCTGTAAGAGCAATAATATCATCATACTTAACAAATTTGAAAGGAAGAGTTCATTTCTATTACAATTGACGTTTGTCAAATTTGATGATGAAGGCACTTATTTAAGTAAATATTTGTAAGTAGTATTTGTTTCCTATTCCCAAGAGAGGGCATTTAGATTTATTTATGAAAGGAGCCAAAGGGAATTGCCATTTTACTGAATGACCTACCCGGTATGTCTATCCCCATATATAAAGATACTTATACAAGGTGCCATTCTTACTGCATGGTGTACAATAATTATGTGAATATCTATGTACCTGCTGTTCCAAAACGAAATCCCTCAAGCATGGGAGACAACATTAAAATTTTGATGATTGATCATCTGTACAGATGATCATACATAAGCATAATCTAAAACTCGATAAGAATTTTTTATTATTTATACTGAAATTGCTTCAGTGGCCTGTTTCATAAGAAACCTCCATATGGCTACATGAATTTTGAGTTTCATAAAGTCACGATCACCTTTTGGGGTGCCATAGCTAGGTGAGTTTTATTTTCTCTTATGTGAGTTTGGGTGGATTTACGTGAGTTTTGAGTGGATTTATGTGAGTTTTGGTTGGATTTACAAGAGTTTGGGGTATATTTACATGAGTTTTGTTATGAAACGGGAGTTTCAAATTCGCGTACACTTTCCGTAAACACACATAAAACATCCGTAGTTACAGAGGTTATTATGAAACACCCCACAGGTTAGGACCTGGTCTTTTGCACTACCCGCTCAAACCTCTCTCCTTAGGGTTTTACATTAAGTACACATGCATTTCTGTCTAGGTTTTAGACCTACAGTGTTATAATACATTACATCACAGCAAGGTTGAGACCTTACAAATACAGAACGTTATGATAACATTATTTGTATGCGACATGACATAAGAAGAATGTCACAGTAACGTTACAGTGCAACGTCGCAAAGACGTTTTTGGGTGCCATCAAAATAACGTAACAAAAACCAGAGGAGAATTAAACAGAACATAGCTGCAACGTCATGATAACGTAACATTCTTGCTTGAGCCTACCTTCAGCCGACTCCCCCCCCCTTGGCCTCGTATATACATAGGCACCAATGCTGTTTATGCAGAATGCGGTAGGTTTCCACTCATTATAAAACAAAAAGTCCAAGTGCTGAAGTACTGGGAGAGGATTCTAAAACAGGATGATAGTCATATGGTGAAAAAAGCATACAAATCTCTTCTTGAGCTGTGTGACCTTGGGCAGACAAATTGGTGTACACACATTTGTAATATTCTTTCAGAAGTTGAACTTCAAACTGCATGGCAGCAACAGGAAATATCTTCAAAGCAGTTAAATTATGCATGTGAAACCCTACACTCATACTACATGGAGAAATGCCTTGAAGAGATTAAAGATGAAACTAAATACCCAAAATTGCGGACATATAGCACTTTCAAGGATGAATTTAGATTTGAAAATTATCTGTTCGAGATGAAAAACACTAATTACTCTCTTGCTTTGGCTCGTTTCAGAATCAGTTCTCATAACCTCAGAGTTGAAACTGGTCGCTATGACCAAAGAAAAATGCTTTAAAAAATAGGCTATGTCTCTACTGTGCTTCTCAGGTTGTTGAAGATGAACACCACTTTTTACTACACTGCCCTCTCTATGCCCAGGAACGCAAAGTCCTTCTTACAAAAATAAAAGATAACAATCCACAATATGATCTATACTCAGATAATGAAAAGTTCTTAACCATAATGAAATGCAAATCGATTGATGTAACTAATGCACTGGGTAAATATATATATCTACTGCTGCCTAAATAAAAGAGAACATATAGTCCTATGCAACAACACATCAACTAGACGGTAACAACAATATCTGCTGGTCTGCAAATCAGATGTTGCAGTACATCCTTTGGTGTTTGGTCAAAGCACTCTCGTTCAAACCTAAGCTGTTTTAATAGTGTTACATGAACATGAGCATGTCTTTGTGTACTCTTTCTAGTCTGCAAATGTACTAGATACTAGTTCTCTAGCCTACTATATAAACTTAGATACTATATCTCTAGTCTACAATGTAACTTTACTAGTCTTTAGTCGTGATAAAGATCATGGCTAATAACTGAGATGAAATCAAAGCTCCCTCTATGTCAAGGTGCTACGATATGTCTTGTGTGCTACGATATGTTATGTTATGTTATGTGCTAAAATATGTTATGTTTGATAATGATCATGGTTAATGGATCTAATTGAGATGAAATCAAAGCTCCCTCCATGTCAAGATGCTATGATATGTTATGTTTTAACTAAAAAGATCTGTATAATTTGTCTTTATTACCTAAAAAGATTCATATCTTTTTCTGTACATTGTTTGACTGACACATGAGATCAAAATGTATGACTCTTAAATTGTCAATAAAATTACTACTACTACTACTACTACTACATCAACATAGACATATTTCCAAGAATGCCCCTTACATAACACCGATCACCCGACCGTAACAAGCTGATGTTGATAGCTGTAGGAGAACATGCCCAACCGGTTAAGGTGACTATAAAGATGCGGTTCCTAAAGCGGGAGGGGTGCAAGGGGGTCCTGAACCCCCCGCTACCCCCTCTACCCCCCATCCCCCTCACCGCTTTCTTGGCTACATACCTCCCCCGACCATCCACCTTTTCGTAAACATGGGGGCACTAAAAGAAGGGGCTGCATACGTATCTAAAGTTGGCCAAATAGGGCGGGGACATACACCCCTGCGCCACTCCATGTCAACAAAAATATTATAGCTACACAAAGATGGGCGAGTCCAGACGTTGTCGGCGGTATGTTCGCGATATCCTGTTAGTTGCGCCGCCTATGAGAGTCCTTGCAACCAGATACGACATGACCTGCGACCTGACGTAATTTTTGCCGTTTTGTGATGGTACTACCTCTTTGTTTATAGATGACGTCATGAAAATGGCGAAAATTACGTCAGGTCGCAGGTCACGTCATATCTGGTTGCACGGACTCTCATAGGTGGCGCAACTAATGACGACGTTCACAACGAAACGGCTTGAATTGTTTCTCTTATTTTGGAGGCTCGTTGATGTCAATCCACCACTGCTATACTAACAAAATGTTAAGTTTGCCAAAAGGGGTGTGTGGCATGAAACCTCCCCCCACCCCCGAAAAACAAAAGAAAAAAAAAGAAAAAAAAGAAAAAAAATCCAGATCCACCACTGCTGCACTACAAAATGTTAGGTTGGCCAAAAGGGGTTGGGGCATGAAACCTCCCCTCACCCCATCCCAATCCAGATTCGCCTCTGCTACCCACCCCCTCCCCACTCAGATCCAGCCCTTAGTGCCCTGACGTGAGATCGGATTCCCCTGTTTCCCGAGGCAGATGGTGGCACAGTGTGTTCAATCTAGCTCCAGGCGACTCAGAAATCAATGAGGCAAAAGTAAAGTTGTGGAACGACAGTCCTCGAAGGCGGAGGGTGCCAGGAAGATACGGCCACCCGGCTGGAACTGGGACAGATCTGTTTTTTGTTTGTGTGTTTTGTTTGTTTTGTTTTTTTTAATTTTGGCATATAAATTCATACCATAATAAAGGCACATGATGTGACCTCTTTTCTTAGATTCTGGCATCGCCCCTCTGGTGTAAAACTAGCTGCAAAGCTTTACTTTGTGCAGTCTGGTAAAAGAACTCTAAAGGGTTGGCTGGACGTTAAACTAACCCAACAAACAAAGTGACTAAAGCGGTACATACACTTAAAAAACAGGAGTTGTTTGATAGTTAACAAATGTTTTACTCTAAATGTACAATTATTTCTAATGATATGGAAAGGTTTAGGAGATCGAGCATACATTGTACGTAAAACATGCATATATTATGTGGCTCATCCTAGAGGCTAGAGCCTATAATCAATTAGGCGATTTTGACTAAGGGGCCTGGAATTTGGCAAGTTCTAAATTGTTTTTGGAAATATGAAAGTTGGTACTGCATACCATTTGAAATCAAAGCGAAATCCTTTTTAATTTCTAATCCTTATTGTGTCATGTATTAACCTGGCCGACCTGAAACTGAAAGGAAGGAGCCACCGGTGGTCAGGCAGCCCTATCATTAGGCCATGATCAATGAATGTATCCACAGCCAAAGCCAATTCCTGTAGAAATCCTATCCAGCCTAAATATTTCCTGATCGCCATCTTACAGCTATTAATCACAGGCTAGCGGCAGGACCCTGGAGACATAGAATTTGGGTTCAAAGTCAAGAGTGTCCATATTGACAATAGTCAGGCCCGTACACAGGGGGGTGTACGGCCCCCCTCCCTCCTCCCCCCTCCCCCCCGCAATTTTTTTTTCAAAAGGTACCACTTTTCCTTCAAAAATTCAATGTAAAAACCCTAGAAAATGTAGAGAAAATGTAGCAAAGTTCCACTTGCAGAACCTCGCCACCCCCCTTTTTGGGTTGAAATTATATTAGCAAAAGTTCCCTCGCCTACCCCCCCCCCCCTCCACCCACCCACAGCAGAACCTGTGAACGGGCCTGGTAATTAAAAGGGGGCGAGCAATTCAGGATTAGTATCAATCCTGAGAAAGATAATACTAAAATTGCTTTGTCTCTATTTGCAAATGCTCTGTCACCCTAGTTGCACCTGCAGCTCACAGGGGGCGCTAGTATAGCGTGAGGACGTCACGTGACACGGTCAGATTCCCCCAGAATGCCTCGCGGCAAACCTGAATGTTCCTGACGTCCTCACGTGAAGGGCTGTGGCATCATTGATTAGGCAGAGACCTGGGTGGCGGAGGTGGGAGGGTCCCTGAGGGGGTCACGTGACCGGAAGGACAGGAGAGTGGACTTCCGGTGTCTCTACTTCCGGGTAGAGGTGGGCGTCAGAGGGCATGGTCGTCGTTTCCGGTCGGGCAGGTCGGGGAGAGCGACACGCAGTACCCGAGGCGCTTTCTGTCGGTACCCTGAGAGACACCTTATGACGTCAGGGTAATGACGTCATGACGTGTGGAACCCTAAACCTGCCCCTGATAGACACGTCATGACGTCAGGGTTGTGACGTCACAGCACGTAGGACCCTAAACCCGGCCCTGAGAGACACGTCATGACGCCAGGGTTGTGACGTCACAGCATGAGCACCCTAAGTCCTGCCCTAAGAGGCACTTCATTGCGTCAGGGTAATTACGTCACGCCATGTGGGACCCTAAACCCGGCCCTGAGAGACACGTCATGACGCCAGGGTTGTGACGTCACAGCACGTAGCTCCCTACATCAAAGTAGTGACGTCATGACGTCAGGATGCTGACGTCATGACATGTAGGACCCTAAACCAGGCCCTGAGAGACGCATTGAACTATGGGGTTTTATTTTACGTAGTTATGTAGTGGTGTGCAAGTAAACATTATGCCATATTAGTTATTCCTGTGTGCTAGGTCATGTTTATCGCAGACTTCCCTACTGTCTTGGCTGCAGGTCATCTCAAAATGTAGCATTGAGAGGTGACAGAACAGAAAGGATGATATTTATCTAATTCCAAACATGTGATGTTCGTCACTGTCCTCCCTTTGACAATTACCAGTACAGAGAGGCTGTCCACTCAACCAAAACAACCAACGCCCTTAGCCTTCCAACTGATCAGCCCCGCTCACTCGCCCAACAGTAACCTAAGTTCACAGTGCCGCTTACTGAACGAGGATTCTCCTATCTGCTTTCACTAGCACTCTGAAGCTGCCGGAGGTCATGCCTCTGTTTTGTCCACACCTATGACGTAGCCTCTAGGCTCTCCACCCCTAGCAGAGAGGCACTCTGAACCTCTTACTTACTTAGATGCTGATTAAAGATTGTGCAGTCGACTGACACCTGCGTCCGTACAGCATTATGACGTCAAAGTTGTAACATATAACGCCTCGGCACTTTCGCCCTGAACTCGGCTCTCATTCCCAATAAGTTGACATTTATCATCTTACTTTTTTGCAATTGCCTTGTATACTTATTTGTTATATATATATATATATATATATATATCTTTATATATATATATCTTTATATATATATATGTATAGGCTTATATATGTGTACATTTATTTATGTACGATATAATGATAAATCATATAATTAGAAAAAAAAATATAGCATTTTGTTCTAATTATGTATCATACTGCTTGCATTTTGCTTTATATTTAACCCTTTGTACCTCGCTTGGTACTCTTTGTTATCTATTTTTGAAGGATTTATGAAGTCAGACCCTATGATATTCAGAAACACATATCTCAGCTTTTACATGGAATATTCAAAAGCTGTTTTCATCGATAGAAAGTTTGTGACTTCTTCTACATTCATCATCATGTCATTAAGCCATGATATAGACATTATATAGACATGATAGACATAATAATTATAGAAATATATTTATGAGGGTGTATGTGTGTGCATTTTGCGTGTACTTACCGATAGAATCAACCTTTTCGTCAACAGCTGGGTGGGAAGATTTACCCGCATAATCTCTACTTCAATATTCTGGTGGGCCCGTTTAACAGAATGAGATCAAAACAGTCTAAAACTGGTAAATTATTTGCTGTTTACACCGCTCTAAACGACATGAAACGGTATAGCTTAAAAAAATGACACCAATGTTTATTGGGATGTTAACATTGGCAAACAGGTCAGGTCTTTCATGCAGATAGACGTGAACATTCCCCAGGTGAGTTATCCCAACACACATTATAAATCCCCACTGCGTTGCATTTAATGGTACACATCCAAGACCATAGCCCCCTTTACAAAATTTGTAAAGGGGGCTAAGCTCTGGGGGGTGTATTTGATTCCACTACGTAAAGAAAAAGGGTCCCAAACTCAACGTCCCGGATGAGTTAACCTGTTGCCCCATCTAACTATTTGACCTCTATTAACTGCTACCGACCAGCGAAAGCTGAAAGTACCCGGATTGAGAGGAAGCGGAAATAACGCCATATTGACGTCGTCACTCTCCGAGCAGGAAACTGTACACATGCTGATTTCTGCTTGGGGATTGCAGATTTGTAGCGGCAAACCTCAGACGACATAAGGCCCCCGTAGCCAGGGGGGTTTGGGGGGGTTCGTACTAAGCCCCCAAACCCCGCGAATGAACTTTCCTTCAAAATATGACTTAGGGCCCATGGTAGCTACAATTCTAAAAAAAAAAACTCTCTGGCTACGGGCCTGGACGTGGTCCACAAAGATTTCGAGCATCGTCACGGCAACCTACGTCATGTCTTAGAGGCGGAGCCTCTTGTTACCCGATAATAAGTCTGGTCCCTAAATAACTAAATAATTCTGAAAACCTTGAGAACCCTCCTAGGGGATCCTGCTATGTCATGTATCAAGGTGATAAGGCTTTTTTTGACAACATTGGTACTTGGTATAATGAGGTTATACGCATTAAGAGGCCTGTACAATTCTACGTTGCATAAAGTTGTCCTATATCTGCATACCAGCCTAGGGTATGCCTCAGCCACACACAGGAATGGAATGGGTCTAGACCCCTAAATTAGACACAGCGACATGGCCAATTTTCAGCCAATTTTCAGCCATTGACAGGTGACAGTACCTATTCTTAAATTCGACATGGCGACATAACCTTTAGGCCTAGTGATAATCTCCAAATGCTTTTTTAAGTTCGACACGGCGACAGAGGCATTTCTTGAATGTGACACGTGACATCGGGACCCCCCCCCCCCCCCCCCCCCCGTCCATCCAGACCCCCAGTGCAAAGGTTACTGAGAACATGTATATTTTCGCGCTGCTGAATTTCCTCACATTCATAATTTCGCGCATTCGATAGTTAATTCTAATTGTTCTATAATATTGATAAATATCTCTGACAGCATGTTTAAACACCTTTATAGTGGTGCACGAAATGCGCGAAAATAACTTACAGCTCGATTATGTATACGTTTACAATAAGAAGACTCGAAAACAATGTTAATCAATGTTTCTGTACTTCTGTAAGCTTAAGTTAAACACTTTCCTCAGTTAAGAGGTCCTACTATGTAGGACACTGACATATATATTTATGTATATTGCCTCTCCTGTTGAACTAGATATATGACACTGTAATTCATTATACTTACCATCGCCAATAAAAAAAAGATGTGGATTATACTTAAAGGCTGCCCTACCAAAGATCATTGTAAATAGAGCCTGTCTTATACATACTGCATGTACACAAGTTGACTAACAGAACACGGTGACGGGTGCAGAGATTTCGAAAAGTGGGGGGCCCACTTTTTTTAAAAAATTTGAGGCACCCAAGCCGTATGCTAGAATTTTACATTAAAAAAAATGGCAAAAATAGGGGCAGCGCGCACCTAAGGCGCCCCCCTCTAAATCCGTCCCTGGAACAGGAGGAGAGGGGCGAGAGGGACCTTGTGTAGGTACGCCTTAAAGGAATTAAGAGGTGTTTGACCAAAAGTAAAGATCTATTACAGATCTCTGAAACAAGTTTGAATGGTTACAACTGACCGATAAGAAAATGATAGAACAAAACTACAAAACATGTTATCATAAGTATGTCTCCGAGTAAATACCTGAGGAAGGGAGTGGCAATAACCACCGAAGTCTATGGGAATTACCAAGTTTGCCACACTTACAGATTTCCGTTAAACTCAATTTTCATTAGAGTCAAAAAAGAAATTCTTACGATATTGCAAAGAACAATATAAATTTCACCCTTGGGGGCACATGTGCATGTGTGCCTTATTTTGACTACCGGGAATTTAGTAAATTCTAAATTTTATGAGGAATATTACAGTAAATCAGACATGCGACATATAATTTGAAAGAGAATCCTATTTGAACTTATAATTCCCAAAATCGCAAGAAAATTGGATAGCGAAGCACAGCCTGAACGGTGAAGTTAGCCCTACCACTTACATCCCACCTCATGATGAGAAACACATTTCACGTAATTACAACACCACCTACGAAAGTGGGGAGGCCAGATTTGGAATGAGCCTATCTGTAGGGGGCGGGTCTTCACGTGAGGAACGCTCCCCTCACCTGGAGAGGAACATCTGTTACCACTATACGGCCACTCAAGGCCATGATCCATATTGCGATCTTTGGTCGATTTTGAACCGATTTTGAAAATCGGTTTGTTAATTATCATTTTTCTTATGCAACATACACTTTTCCAAAGAGTGTAGAATAATACATATTAGAAAAATTGTATTTTCATCAGGAAGATGTATTCCAAATATGTGAGAAATACATGAGAAGAAAATCAGATCGGCCCAAAATCACAAGGCGGGTCATGGCTTTCAGAGGGGCCTCAGTTAGTGTGCCACCTGTCCAATGTGGGGCGCTGTGATCAGTGAGGTGGGGTATGGATAGAGTGAGTGAGTGAGTGAGTTATGGATACTTAACACCGTTTCAACAACTAAGGTCATATTCATGACGAAAACAGGTTGGGACGAATTCTGTCTTTGGTGATTGAATCTATGAGATGAAGGTGACAGGGTGGGCAAACAGCAGGGGATCAAAACCTAGCAATCATTTTTGCTGTACCTCATCTCTTAGTGAACCACAGCACCAACTGGGAATTGAACCCAAAGAACCACTTGGTCAGTGCAGGGTCCCCCCTGCCTTCTACGACCAGCAGGGGCTACTGGGGGCCTATGCTTACCCGGACCCCCACGGGGAGGGGTATGGAGAGATCCCGGGGAGGTGGGGGAGGGGGTGTACAGACTGCCACCTGTAGGACCTACCTGACAAGCAGCAGCTTAAAGCCCCATACCACTAGTATAGGCAACTTTAACACAATTGGGCACTAAAATTGGCCGATTCTTATGATTGCCTATTAGTATAGTATATTGAAATTTTGATCTGAATCGGTGCTAGAATCTGGCAGGGGCAGAATCGGCTGATTTTAGCACTGGTCTGTTGCCCAACTGTGTAAAAGTTAATTAGTTGGTGGGGGGCTTAACGGTTAAATTGTGTGACCATACTTTCTTGGTCAGTCTGTAACTTGTTATATTGTTATGTAATAGCTACATCATTTCAGGTTAGTTGAGACTCGCTAAAACAGAGTGCCATCATAACATTTTAGTGAAGTTAAGACCTTACTTATACAGAATGTTATAATAATGTTATCCCCAGTGAAAATACATAACACGAATGTCACAATAACTTCAGAGTGCAATGTCACGATATTAGATTCTAATATAGCAAGAACCAAAGCAGAACTTTACAGAACGTTGCTGCAAAGTTATAAAGATGTATCTCATAATCAGACACTGTCTCCACGTCTTACTTTTTTATGATACTCGTCTGGAGAGGAATAAACACCCACTTTAAACGTAATGTGCAGTAATAAACCCTGATTATATTGGATGTATAACAAAAAAGTGAAGAAGCAAGGACAATCAGATTACTACAGCCGACTTTGAAAATCAATTCAAAAGTTACTTTCAAAGCATCAGGCAAGTAAATAGGAACTTCAGGCGGCCTAAAACAAAAGATGATTCTTTAAAAGCAGCGTGCACCAAAGTCGATATCCCTTATCCCCCCGGAGAACGTTAATCTATACTTTGTCTAATGACCCCAGCCCTGGTTTACGTGTGACGTCTGCAGCACTCACCAGGGGGAGCCACGGTCTACGGTAACACCACCCTGCCCCCTGCTGGAGACGGGCAGAACTAGAGCTGCAATCAGGCCATCTTACATTGGTTATATCTAAAGGTTGGACAAGGGTTAGACAAAATAACCATACAAGCAATACTTGTTTCCCAGAGTTAGGATTACAGAATAAGCAACAATTGTATATTTCTATGACCCTAAGGACCGCTTAAACAATATGATTTCTTACAATTGACAGATTTGCAGGTTTGCCAGCCAATCAAGATAATGTATTTCAGAGCAAAAGAGGGTTGGACATTTTAGGTTAGGCTGACAGGCTTTAACATTGTATGGGAAAAGGCCAATATAATAAAGCTGTTTTTACAAATGACATAGTCAATCTGTCAATCAAATTGCTTTGGTTAATTTTGTATTATGCAGATAACTTCAGGGAATATGCATGGAGGCAATTCGAAAAAAAAATCATAGTAAACTGCAATGTTGGTGTAAACGGGATGGGCTTTGGAGGGTGTTTGGGGACCACGAGGGGAACCATCACAGTTAGTGTTTGATTCAGACTCTCGAATGTTTTAGGTATTGATGTTAGATGCAGGGACGGATTTAGGGGGCGTGGGAGGCCCCCCTCCATATTTCTGTCCAAATAACAGGGGCGTAGCCAGCCCTGGAAATTAAAGGGGGTTCCAACTAAAAACTAAGGGTGTTCCAGGGAAATTGAAATGGGTTCTACCACTGATTTTCTGTAATATTTCTAATATTCATTAAAAATTTTGGAAACAAAAGGGGATTCCAGACACTCAAGTACACCCTCCCCCCTGGCTACGCCACTGTAAATAACGATTATAATTCAAATCCAAGGAGGAGCCCCCCAAAAGTGCCCCCCCCCCCCTCCTCGCCACTCTACAAATGTCTGGACCCACCCCTGGCACACATTACGTTTGGTATTGCTCATGCTGAAAAAAGACGAGTATAGAGCTTCTCGTAGTAGCAACTGGTGTTGGATTGTATACGGAACGGGAAATCGCTATAGATGTGTGAAGCACAGCGCAAATGTATGTTTAGATTGCTTTGGAAAGTGTTAGACCTGCATATATGGTAGATTTCAATAGCTTAGAATCGCTATGTTGACAAGATGACTTTCCGATTTTCTGGACAGGAAAACCAGATGGTATGTTATTATGTTGGTGTTCACTTATAATAAATGACCCGAGGTCTGGCCTTAGTGACGCTGGCCCTGGGGGTCGCGATGTAGGAGAGTCAGTGTGTGGATACATAGTGTGGAGTGTGGGCTACCACTATAACGGGAGACAATACATGTGACTAGACAATTAAGTGACTCAACAATTAAGTGATTTACCCTTATAATTTGTATAGATTCTATGGTAACCATGGAAACAGGGTGAAAAATGCAAAATCCAGCTTGGGAACAGGCATATTCAGACGTGACAGGTCCAAATGGTCAAAAACAGCTTCGTTCCCAACTTTTACCCAAAAATGCTGCCTAAATTGTTTTCCAGGCCTCTTTTCCAGAAATCCGACTAGACTATCAGGGGCCTTCCATTAAGTATATAATACGCTCAGTTGAAGTGGGTCTTCTTAACAGCAGGTCCTTTAAAAAGACATAGAGTATATCTATAAGTGATCCCTATTTCCATTCACGATTTTTGAAGTCAGTAATGACATCGTCCACTGGAGTACAGCTTTTATGCTGCCAACATTGGATATCAAAATGAATCTCACAATACATCGCAAAAATTGATGAATACACCTTAAACTCCAACAATGGGGCTCTTGATGGCTGGGTCCCAATTTCGCATGTCAAATTTAAGAAACGTCCATGTCACTCTGTCAAATTTAAGAAACGTCCATGTCACTCTGTCAAATTTAAGAAACGTCCATGACGCCCTGTCAAATTTAAGAAACATCCATGTCGCCCTGTCGAATTTAAGAAATAACCCTGCCCCATGTCACTAAGCCCAAAAAGGGCCATGTCGCCCTGTCAAATTCAAGGGTCTAGGGCCATAACAATAACCATCATCGATTCGTCACATGGAGAACTCGTTACAAAGATCTGTGGGAGTCTGTTTAATCAGGTGAACAGAGATGCACGTCCTTGAACTCAGAAACGGTATAGCTTAAAAAAATGACACCAATGTTTATTGGGATGTTAACATTGGCAAACAGGTCAGGTCTTTCATGCAGATAGACGTGAACATTCCCCAGGTGAGTTATCCCAACACACATTATAAATCCCCACTGCGTTGCATTTAATGGTACACATCCAAGACCATAGCCCCCTTTACAAAATTTGTAAAGGGGGCTAAGCTCTGGGGGGTGTATTTGATTCCACTACGTAAAGAAAAAGGGTCCCAAACTCAACGTCCCGGATGAGTTAACCTGTTGCCCCATCTAACTATTTGACCTCTATTAACTGCTACCGACCAGCGAAAGCTGAAAGTACCCGGATTGAGAGGAAGCGGAAATAACGCCATATTGACGTCGTCACTCTCCGAGCAGGAAACTGTACACATGCTGATTTCTGCTTGGGGATTGCAGATTTGTAGCGGCAAACCTCAGACGACATAAGGCCCCCGTAGCCAGGGGGGTTTGGGGGGGTTCGTACTAAGCCCCCAAACCCCGCGAATGAACTTTCCTTCAAAATATGACTTAGGGCCCATGGTAGCTACAATTCTAAAAAAAAAAACTCTCTGGCTACGGGCCTGGACGTGGTCCACAAAGATTTCGAGCATCGTCACGGCAACCTACGTCGTGTCTTAGAGGCGGAGCCTCTTGTTACCCGATAATAAGTCTGGTCCCCACTTCACTAACTAAATAATTCTGAAAACCTTGAGAACCCTCCTAGGGGATCCTGCTATGTCATGTATCAAGGTGATAAAACTAAGGGTGTTCCAGGGAAATTGAAATGGGTTCTACCACTGATTTTCTGTAATATTTCTAATATTCATTAAAAATTTTGGAAACAAAAGGGGATTCCAGACACTCAAGTACACCCTCCCCCCTGGCTACGCCACTGTAAATAACGATTATAATTCAAATCCAAGGAGGAGCCCCCCAAAAGTGCCCCCCCCCCCCTCCTCGCCACTCTACAAATGTCTGGACCCACCCCTGGCACACATTACGTTTGGTATTGCTCATGCTGAAAAAAGACGAGTATAGAGCTTCTCGTAGTAGCAACTGGTGTTGGATTGTATACGGAACGGGAAATCGCTATAGATGTGTGAAGCACAGCGCAAATGTATGTTTAGATTGCTTTGGAAAGTGTTAGACCTGCATATATGGTAGATTTCAATAGCTTAGAATCGCTATGTTGACAAGATGACTTTCCGATTTTCTGGACAGGAAAACCAGATGGTATGTTATTATGTTGGTGTTCACTTATAATAAATGACCCGAGGTCTGGCCTTAGTGACGCTGGCCCTGGGGGTCGCGATGTAGGAGAGTCAGTGTGTGGATACATAGTGTGGAGTGTGGGCTACCACTATAACGGGAGACAATACATGTGACTAGACAATTAAGTGACTCAACAATTAAGTGATTTACCCTTATAATTTGTATAGATTCTATGGTAACCATGGAAACAGGGTGAAAAATGCAAAATCCAGCTTGGGAACAGGCATATTCAGACGTGACAGGTCCAAATGGTCAAAAACAGCTTCGTTCCCAACTTTTACCCAAAAATGCTGCCTAAATTGTTTTCCAGGCCTCTTTTCCAGAAATCCGACTAGACTATCAGGGGCCTTCTATTAAGTATATAATACGCTCAGTTGAAGTGGGTCTTCTTAACAGCAGGTCCTTTAAAAAGACATAGAGTATATCTATAAGTGATCCCTATTTCCATTCACGATTTTTGAAGTCAGTAATGACATCGTCCACTGGAGTACAGCTTTTATGCTGCCAACATTGGATATCAAAATGAATCTCACAATACATCGCAAAAATTGATGAATACACCTTAAACTCCAACAATGGGGCTCTTGATGGCTGGGTCCCAATTTCGCATGTCAAATTTAAGAAACGTCCATGTCACTCTGTCAAATTTAAGAAACGTCCATGTCACTCTGTCAAATTTAAGAAACGTCCATGACGCCCTGTCAAATTTAAGAAACATCCATGTCGCCCTGTCGAATTTAAGAAATAACCCTGCCCCATGTCACTAAGCCCAAAAAGGGCCATGTCGCCCTGTCAAATTCAAGGGTCTAGGGCCATAACAATAACCATCATCGATTCGTCACATGGAGAACTCGTTACAAAGATCTGTGGGAGTCTGTTTAATCAGGTGAACAGAGATGCACGTCCTTGAACTCAGAATTAATTACTTTAGTCTTTAATTAGCTTGGACGTTCAGCCTCACAATTGAGATGGATGGTTTTTATATTGCTTTTAATCTTAAGCCTCTTGCAAAGTGTGAACAAAGGGAACCCTGACAAATTGAGTATTTATATAGACGTTACAAAAAGATTGGTTTTTAACGAGATACTTTCATAGACTCACCTTCATAGACGAAAACTAAGCATTGCTACTTGCGCATGAATAAGACAGACAGTAGATGTTAGATTCAATTAGTTAAGTGTAAAATGAATATATGAGTGTTAGATTATTATAGTTATTTCTAATTAAGGGATTTACATGAGGGACCTTTTACGGTATATCTCAACTCTTCCATCCACAATTACCCCCTTCCCTCAGTCATGGTTGGGTGGCCCAAAAGGCCCCCTCCCACCACTGACTGAGAGGGAGACATTGGTAGCTGTGAAATTGGCAATCAGTGAAAAGCATTGAAAAGGAGCAGTCATCTACACTACATAGTAATATTTAGGCCAGTACTAATATAAAGACTCAAAATTGGGGGTTCCAAATTATTCTAGTTGTATAGCAAGCATTTGTGGTGGTCACAACTATTAAATGCTTTACATCTTATCTACTTTATTTGCCTTGTTACCGTGTCATTTTTCTGTGAACTTGAGATGCTGCGGAGGCTGGGGCAAATTGCTAGTTTTAAGCCCTATGTGCCATGACTTGCTGCAGCATTCTAAAACCCATTGCATTCTCATTAGAGGTGCCAGACATGGAATTCTATCAGTATTTCATTTAGGAAAAAGATAGAATAGTGCTTTTCTTTTATGTTTGTATATATTACATACCTTAATCACCTCATTAGGCTAATTAATTAATTAGTTAATGAGGTCATTTAGGGTCTTTAAGATAGTGTCCCAACCCCTTTCCTACCAGGCTGCAGCAGGCTGTGACCTTCAATGGCCCTGAGTGGAGGCATGTTGGTGTAATGTCACTGACCAGTGGCTGCGGTCTGCTGTGGATAATTTTGACGTCTCCCCCAAGGTATCTTAAGGAAAAAAACTACACTGGAAAAGAAAAGAAATATCTTTGAAAAGGTAACAACAAACTTGACATGAAAGCTGTCCAAGGTGATTTCTCACATTGTCTATACCCCTACCCCTCCGATCTGCACTGTAATAAGATCGTCCCACACACCTCACATGGAGCTGTGGTTAAATCCCATCAGATAAGGTCGATTAGCATTCACATGAAGCTATTATGGACTAGCCTCAGTATGCGCATATACTGACAGCTCAATACAGACATAATGAGCATTGTGGCAATAGTCTTGTCTGGAAAGGGCATAATACCCTTTCCAGGCATCTGATGATGTACATCAAAGCAATTTACAAAGCACCAATTTTCTTGCAGTGTTGTATCTGAAATGAACCATATTCTAGAATGCGTATCAAAGAAGTAATATGGCTAACATACAATTGTACAATCCAATGCATTTAGGTCTCAGGATGCGCATTGGGCCTGTAGTAATCAGTCACAGAATGCACATTCTTTGATAAGTGTACGGTATTTGATTCCAAATGCATAATTTATCCAGTTTCACCTGCAGCCAAGGCAGTGCCGTGAAATAGACAGAATGCCACGATGGTGCTGTTTGCTTTGATTCACTTGGCTTTGCCGTGAAGTCTGAAAACGGTATTATACCCTTTAAAGATTAGGCTCGGAAAGGACATTGTGCCTGTATTGAGCTGTCATTATAAGCGCATTCTGAGGCTAGTCTGTCAGGGGAATCAGTCTCTGCCTATTCGATGATAATCAGGTGTGGGTGTCCTATTGTCTTATCTAAAGCCTTGACTCTAATGAGCCACCACCCCCGTGCCGGTCCTCACGTGATCACCACATGGTGCTTGGTTAAATACAAGATGTTAATGTTTTTATTAGTGAATTTAAAGCCAGCTGTCCTGAAGTATATGAAGCAACCAGGTTCCTGGAATTATATGTTGAGATGGCACAGTCTACTATTTCTTTCTCTATCTCATGGGAATGATAGGAAGTAAGTTCTATTCTATCTTAGATTTGAAGGCCTGTCCTATCATTCTATTCATTTCATTTGATGCATCATTGGTAGATGAGGAGCACTGTCCAAAAATCTGGCAAAATGTCTCCCCGCCTGCCTACCATATCATCCGGCACATGTCAAATCATGTATGGGCAATTCAAAACTATGATCCAGATATTCACTAGATATATTTAATCCTAGTTTGGTAACTCAGTACTATGCCCAGGTATTAGCTAGGTACATTGAGTTATATATGACCAACTCAATACTATTATTTGCTAACTAGATGCATCAAGTTATAATCAGACAACACAGGGGAAAGCTGGGATAGATTTTTGGCTAGCACTGCCATTTTTGAAATCCCACTGATTCATTGGCGATCTTGACACTGGGAGACCCACACCGCCTCGTCTCTACCTATAATCAGACAAGTACCTCCAGGATTCAAACCCACAACATAGGTGATTACACTATGAAGCCACATAGAAGATGAGAGGGATCTACATAATAGTGTCATGACTTAATGTGCTGGTTCCCACATGTCCTTTAAAAAGCTGTTCAACAAATCAGCAACCAAATGGACTGGCTTGTAACAGCCTATTTCGTTGGTTCTTTGTATGGCCTGAAATAAGTTCAGTGTGTATACTGAATCATGTAAAAGGACATCATTTTAGAAGTAGTAGGTTAATGACTCGATACAATGGCTGCTGTATCAAATAGGCACATTGCGTTATCAATGGGCAATTCAGAATTGGACATAACAATTATTAGCTCACTTCAAGCACAAGTAGAAGATGCTATTCATAGCATGGCTTCCTCCAGTGTGTTTTGTGCTATTCATTACTGTTGAAATGACAGCTGTTGTGTAGGCAGTGTGTGTCTGTATTGCCTCTTAAAGCGTGCCGAGTTGGCCACCAAACTCTAGCTGTCTGCTATCAAGCTCTTTTTTGGTACAGTTGGAGGATGTTCATAGCTGGTTCGCAGGGTTTTCTCCACAGTTTGGGGTGGTTTATAATGGGTTAGCATGGTTCTTTGAACAATTCGGGGGTGTCCATAACAAGTTAGCATGGCTCATCTCATAGTGGGGGAGTGTGCATAGTGGGTTAGCAGGGCTCTCTCCACAGTTGGGGTTTGTACATAATGGGCTTGCGTGGCTCTCTCCACAGTTGGGGGTCGTCCATAATGGGTCAGCAGGGCTCTCTTCACAGTTGCGGGTTTGTATAAATGGGTTAGCGTGGCTATTTTCACAGTTGAGGTGTGTACATAATGGGTTAGCGGGGTTCTCTCCACAGGTGAGGATTTGTACATTATGGGTTAGCATGGCTCTCTCCACAGTTGGGGATCGTGCATAGTGGGTTAGCGTGGCTCTTTCCACAGTTGGGGTTTGTACATAGTGGGTCAGCGTGGCTCTTCTAAAAGTTTGGGGTTTATACATAGTGGGTTAGTGTGGCTCTCTCCATAGTTTGGGGTTAATCCGTAATGGGCTAAGGGGGCTCTCTCCGAAGGTTGGGATTTGTCTATAATGAGTTAGCATGGCTCTCTCTACCATAGGGGATTTGGCCATAATGGGTTAGCGTGGCTCTCTCCACAGTTGAGGGTTTGTACATAAGGGGTAAGCATGGCTCTCTCCACATTTTGGGATTTGTCCATAGCTGTTTAGGGTGGCTCTATCCACAGTACGGGATTGTTTATAATGGGTTAGCATGGCTCTTCTAACATTTCATCGTTGTCTATAACAAGTTAGCATGGCTCTTCTCATAGTTGGGGAGTATGCATAATGGATTAGCGTGGCTATTTTCACAGTTGGGAATTGTCCATGATGGATTGGTGCGGCTCTGTCTGCAGTTGGGGGTTGTCCATAATGGGTCTGTTCTAACAGTTGGGGACTATACATAGTGGGTTAGCAGGGCTCTCTCCACAGTTGGGGTTTGTACATTATGGGTTAGCCTTGCTCTCTCCGCAGTTGGGGTTGGTCCATAATGGGTTAGCGTGGCTGTTTCCACAGTTGGATATTCGTACATAATGGGTTAGCGTGGCTCTCGTGACAGTTGGGGATTTGTACATAATGGGTTAGCATGGCTCTCGTCACAGTTGGGGTTTGTATATAATGGGTTAGCATGGCTCTCTCCATAGTTGAGGGTTGTCCATAATGGGTTAGCGTGGCTCTCTCCACAGTTGGGGGTTGTCCATAACAGGTTAATGAGGCTCTATTCACATGTGGGCATTGTACATAATGGGTTAGCAGGGCAATTCTCTTTGTGTGGGGTCGTCCATAGTTGTACCTTTAGCGGGGGCTTTCCTCACAGTTGGGGGTTCTCTATAATGGGCTCTTCTCGCACATAGTTCAGGGTTGTCAAAATAAATTAGCATGGCTCTCCTCACAGTTGGAGGTTCTCCTCAACAGGTTAGTGTGGCTCTTCTCACAGTTTGGGGTTGTCTATAGTGTGTTATCGATTCTCATATATGGGGATGTCCACAACTGGAAAGTGTGTTCTCATGTCCCCTCTCCCTATATATAAAGTTGCAATTTACCAATTCTAGGAGCAAATTGTTGACCAAAATGCTTAGATTAATTTTGTATTATGCAACTGTCTCCATGGAACAAGCACAGAAACAATTTTGAAAATATTTCATAGTAAACTTTAATATTGCTGTAAACTGTGATGGGCTTATTAGGTCCCACCATGTACAGCCGTATCGATATCGGTCTCTATTCAGCTTTGTGCCTGGTGCTAACGGGCTTCAGACATATAATACATACGGTTCGATACGGCAATGGATACAGCGTATAGAGGGCGCCACTGTTTGAGCCTGTGGGCACCAGGCTTTGTGACAAGTATCTTAAGTCTATATATGTATGGTAAGCAAGATGAATATTATATGATGTGGTGACAGGGGTTAGTACCTGAGGAGGAATTGATTACCTCTGAACTAACCCCTTGAAACAAAGACACAGGTTGACGCGTGAGTTTCTGAAATCAAAAAGAGGTGGTATTCATGAGATTTTACAAACACCATTTCCTTTGTTTTTTCTGGTTTTATTCGGGTATTTCTGTTTTCTGCAACATTTCTTCCAACTCCTGTGTAACTCCCATCAAAACTGATGTACAGTATTAGTTAACGACTAACCAAAGACTCGTGCTACAAATACAGAGTTATACATGAGAAAAAATGGAATTTGTTTGTTAAACTAAATCACAATCTAAAAAACACGTATAAAAGTGAACTGAGTGAAGAGTGTTGTTTGCAGGGACCGCATGTAAAATTCAGAGTTTTTGAATGTGCTGAACAACTCATCCAGAGAGCCTATGGACTCTGCTCCTCAGTGATGCCTAGTTTCAAGGAGATGGAGAAGAGATGTTGTTATAAGTAGATAATGCTATAGACAAGAGGGAAATGGACACATGGTCACCTGCAAAGCACACATGTGAAATCTCAGGGGTGGATACAGAATTTTGGAGAGCCGGGGGCCCACATATTAGCGGAGTACTAAAGCACCACTCATCTGAATCCAAAAGTATGACTATTTTTTCTCTTTCTCAAGTATAAGTCCCCGCTGTAAGTGTTTCCAGGACCCCCTGGAGCCCCCCCCCCCCTCGATTTGCCCAGTATGTTAGGTAATCAAACTCTCACCCCTGGGTCTCCTGTGTGTGTGTGGGAGGGGGGGGGGAAGGTGGCGAGGTTCCACAAGTGAAACTTATTTTCAATAATTTGAACTTGAAAAGGGGGATGGCGAGCAGTAAAATATTTTCCTACTATTTTTAGGGTCTTTTACATTAAATTTTGCAAGGAAAGGTGGGACTTTTGGAGAAAAAAATTCCTTTATGGGCGCTACCCCCCCCCCCCTAGTTACGGGCCTGCTGACACTCCTATGTAACAAGAGCAGAAAACAACGAAATAACAGTTGTCATCGGTTGAATATTATAGTTAATGTCAAGTAAATGAAGTCACCTTTTACTTCATAGCTGCCCTTATAGAACATAATTGGTCACAAGTTAACTACAACATTTGATGAAGTAGAAGGGCTATTCATTTCTGTTGTACTTTTCATTTGATGATTTAATTGATAAAACAATGGAGCTCTTACAACTTCATAATGTTGGAATAACTTGGTACATGTGTTTTGTGAGCTCCCTTTCCCTACTACCAATAGTTTGGCCTAGAATGTATTAGTCTGGGATTATCCTGTTACCAGTCCTGTTGACTGCTGATTGCACTGGGGTTATGTTGAGTCCCCCTCCCCTCTCCATGACAACTGCTGTGCTTGCTGGGGTACGACAGCGTGTATCTTGTATAAACGAGTATAAGCCCAAGCAGACTGTTCGGCCTGTAGGCGCAGGGTCGTGTCTGTGTATTGTGAATAATTCACAAATCATTTGTGGTCATTAGTATAATCGTTCAGTGGAAGCACCAAATCGGTGGTTAAGGACTGCAAATGACATTTGCTCAAGACTAAAGTGAACGATTGCTCAAGACTAAAGTGAACAACCAAACGTCTAACCTGTAAAATATTTCTGAACAACAATTGCCAAACTTTTTTTTCCGAGAGCAATTCAAAGCAATCAAATAAATTGTTCCTGCTGTTTTCTGCCTAAAATCGGTGGTAATAGTCGTTCACAATGCCCAAGAATCGTCCAAATATCTTTATTTTTGTTGTTCAATGGAAACACGAAATCTTGATTCTAATTTTTACAGTCATTTGTGGTCGTCAGCAATTTTCAATGAAAGTCGTTTGGTGGAAACCCAGCTATATATGTGCAGACGTTATTATGCCATTTTGTAAAACTGTCCCAAACCACTTTTTTATTTTTTATTTCTAGGTTCGTCCATGTGTATGAAAAATAATATACCTTACTGTATATCCACATGTGTACGAAGATGGATTTGACAGATCTAGAGTTTACATATCTTAATTTTAATAAAGAGCATAATGAAGGGCATAGAAATGTGCTTTGCGTTTCTCTAAATAGACACAAGTAAACTGCCCAACGCAGATGAAAATAACAAAATCTGATAGTGGAATATATATGGAGTGTAAGAAAATTCCGGTGCGAATCATTGTTACCCATACTATTACATACTGCGCTAGGAGCCTTCCATTTAAGACGTACACACATTTTCCCACCAAAAACATGGGAAGTATAGTTCTGGATTTTCCCTAATACCAGTACTGACTCGCGCATTGCACCAGTCATCTGAATTGAATTTCCATTCATCGATATTAAAGTCATCGATCTTTCCCCGTCGGACTTACAGGCATCATTGGTGATGTGATCAAGTATCGGACATACATAATGGTTCGCACTTAATCAAGTGATAGGATTTGTTCCAGTAAACTGAAGGGTGTCCTCCTCAGCTCTAGAGAGACAATCTAATTGTTATCGAAATATGATTATCTGTTCTACTGCTGAGCAATTTATTGCTGGAGATTTCTCATTGATTGACATCGCCCGTCCAGCGTCAGTAGGCACGTACACATTGACTCGGGGGAAATCACAAAAGGTCTCAATGTATTGAGCCCATCCCACATTGGGTATATCCCATGGTTTGACAAAGGTTAGACAAAATTACTGTATAAGCCATCCTTGTCTCTTGGAATGTGGGTTACTGAAATAAGCAAGAATTATATTTTTCTATATCCCAAAGTACTGATAAATAACTATGACTTCTTAAATCTTCTATGATTTCTTAAATCTTACCAGTTGACAGAGTTTGCCAGCCAATCAAAATGCTGAATTACAGGGCAAAATAGGGTCGAACATTATGTTGGGCCAACAGGCGTTAACATTGGCTCCAATGGGAGAAAAGGCCAATATATAAAGCTGAACTTTACTAATTTTCAGAGTGATTTTTTGACCAAATTGCTTTGGTTAAACATTGCAGCAACGTTCTGGTTTGGTTCTTGTCTTGTTATTTTGATAGCTCCCAATAACACTGCTGCAACGTATTCCTGTGATGTTGCACTACAATGTTATTATAACATTCTGGTTATGTTCTCCAACCTAAACAGAATGTTATTATAATGCTCTGTTTTGGTTTCTTCCTAACCTTACAAAAAATATTGTTATAATAACATATTGATTTGGTGAGGTTTCAACCTCACCATAAATAACTTAATTGTTATGTGCCATCTTAGTAAGCAACAAAATTACTAAAAAAAAGTATGGTTTCAGAATGATTCAGTTATATCGCACGTTGGCTGGGTTAATACCACCTTGAGTGGCACGTCGGGCGTCTCCCCCCCCCTTCCCGGCGTCTCCCCGGCGTTCCCCCCCCCCCCCCAGCGTTCCCCTGGTGGCACAGGCGGGCGTTACTCCAGGGGGCGGGATCGAGGTTCACCAGTGATAAGGCCAAAGTAGATGAAATAGAAATGGTGGTATGGGTGCATTGATCCGTGGGTCAATGGCTGCTGGGTTGGTGGTGGCCGCAGGGTGGGGTGGCGGGGTGGTGGTGGTGGTGGTGGTGGGCGGGGGGGGGGGGGGTACACAGGGCGGTGTGCATTGTATCAATATCAAACCACCCAAGTGGCCCTCGGTGGCGGGCACTAAGCCCAGGGAGGGGCCACGAACAAGGGGCAAGTGTAGGGGTGGATCCAAGAGGCCTGTTAGTGCAGACCTTAACCTTAAATGGAGAAAAAGAAAAACGTTCCTATAGTATGTGGCCAATGCTGCAACGTTTTAGCACTTCATTATCCAGGGGCGGATCAAGAGTCGGTCATCTTGGGGGGGTGAAAATAAAATAATGTTCGAGTTGTACCAATCAAGAAACGTAGATTATTCGAGAAAAAAATCCACTCAGTCTAGGGGGGGGGGGGGAGGCAATTGCCCCTTTTGCCCCCCCCCCCCCCCCACGGGATCCGCCACTGTTATCATTTGTTTATTCCGAAGAATACCTTTCAAGGTCTCTCCAAGATGGCCGATCTTGCTACATACAGGCCAAACAACATAAACAAATTATCAGACAGATATAAAACTCGGGTGAATACTTTTCATTCAGCCATTCTGAACTCCGGTCTCCTCCCCTGGGGTGATGGGGTTATGACCGTGCTTCTTGTCTTTTTTTTATTCCCAAATCATATTTAGTGTTTTTGTTTCTTTGACCACGACAATTATGTTTTCTCTCATTCAAATCGCTGCTATATAGCTAGTTTATTTAACCTCCTACCCTCTTACATCAACCATATCACCTGCTATGCTGCCTAACTGCCTTTGAGACTGGATGTTTTGCAAAAAAAAACACTTTGAAATCACTGGGTCTTTCATCTAAGTCTTCTGAGACAAAATGTAATAACAGAGATAATACCAGCATCCAGACGTCTAACTAATGGGTATTAGGCTATCCCAGGGTACGTTCTTCGATTTCATTTGACGGCCTCAATTTTTCCTTCCCCCTTTTTTAATTTGTTTTCCCAATTTCCTGATTTCTGTATGTAATAGACTTTGCGTCTCTTGGGGGGGGGGGGGGGTAGAGAGGGGGGGAACTAGGTGGTGGTTTGATTGATGAATGGCTGGGGCGCTGTGTCTGGGTTCCCGCTGTTCCAGGCACTGGGGTTATTTACAGAGAGCTTTGATTTATACACTGAGACTGAACACCGCTACTATCATAATGTCCCGTCAAATTTCGCCCACTTTTAATGATTTTTCTAGACTGAAAATCTCAGGATTTTTAGATCCAAATATCTTTTTTACATAACTGTTCACACAATTGAAATCGGCCCAGTATAGAACAGCTGCAATTTGACAGCGGGACCTGTCTCTACGCCGAAATACTTGTTGCGAGAGATTGAATTGTTTCACCATTTCATCATGTGAAGGGCTTCCCTGTGCTCACGGTATTACCACAAGACAATTGGGGATATTGAGGAAATGCCTCCATGCATGCATTGAAAATGATAAGTATGAGCAACACCACAATTGTCTCCAAATATTGCTTGGTTCACGATAAACATTTGGGAAAGGTAAGTTCTCAGGGAATTGACAGGCGCATATAACATATTGGCCCTATCCCCAACCCCCAGTCTCTACAACTGGGGAAGGGTGGTTAAACAAAGAGTTTCCAGAACTTCAACATTACATTACCAAGTTAAAAAGACTGAATACCTATTCTTCGTTGTACAAACATCTATGTGAAATATAACGCAAACGTTGGCAAAATCAGGTCTCTATGTATATATAAGATCTCTGGCAGATACTGGGCAAATAGTGTACATCCGACAAGTCATACATCAGACAAAATACATCACACCACACTCCCACATCCCGGCAAGTAGCGACGTAACAAGCACCTTTTTAGTCTCTAACTTGTCCAGTTTTCAAGAAACTGTTCACCATCACAATCTATTTCAAGCTGAGAATTACTGAAGGCTATAGTCAAATTTCTTTCCATTGCATCTCTTTTTTTGTTTTGTTTTTGTTTTTGGTATAATCATGTCGAGGTCTTATTTAACATTGAGAATATTATCTTTCTAAATCTATAAATTTGGTTTTCAAAGATGTGACTGGATGGTAGGCAGCAGAAATTGTTTCTTCTCTCTTCAGGCCCTCTCAAATCTTTCTCACTTCACTATTCTATAGGTCACTTGACTTCTCTATACCTTGCAAATCTCCTTTCCTACCCCCGCTTCTTTTCAATGTATTTCATTATTCATACTTGCAGCTTCCTCCATGGAGATCTGAATAGTAAACTGCAATTGTTGCTTAGCTGTTGAAGCATTCTAAACATTGATTTTGAAAGAAAGATACCATGAGATCCGTACAAACACTATAAATCAAGATATCCGACGTGATTTTCACTCCGTAAACTTTGGCTAAACCAGGAGCCCAATGCTAGAGCCTTCTTTGTATTCTACTACTTACACCCAAAGCCATGATGGATCTCCTGAACTAAGGCTACTGTGGTTTGAGTGATTCGTGGTTGATCCCCTGTAGTCCTTTGTAAAGGCTGGTTTCAACATGGAGACTTGTTTGAGCTTGTGGGCGGCCAACTTGAATTGACTCAGAATAAGTGGCTTGTCAGCACTGTTTTGTCACTTTTGTCAGCTACTGAAAAAGTATCAACTTGTCCCCATAAATGTATTTTCTTTTTCTTAGTGAATGATTGTCCATATCATCCCAACTTGACAACAATTCCTTAGTTTAGTTTACATAACGTTTGGGTGTCCATCAACAAACTTTTCCTGATGTCAGCCAATAACAAGCACTTGTCAGTGACTGACATCAGGCCTTGTTGTCCAAGTGAGGATGTTACACGGAATGACAAAAAAAAAAAAAATTGGTATTAAACTTTACCAATCACACTTACTGTTAGTCCTGAGAAGCACTCGTCATTGACGATGGAAAGTGTTCAACCTCGGTGGCCACTTACAAAAATGGTTTTGAAATATGGGATTTTATTTTACAGTCATGTGTTGGGGTACCAGTTATCATTTTTCCGTATTAGTTATTCCAATAAGCTAGCTCGTGTATGTTGCAGCCTTCCTTCCTGTCTCGGCTGCAGGTCATCTCAAAATGTAGCTCATCATTGAGAGGTGACAGAACACTCAAATGAAAGGATAATGAAAATACAAACAGAGAGGCTGTCCACTCGACCCACATAACCAATGCCCCTAGCCTCCAACCAGCTCGACCCCACTCACTCCCCCAACAGTAACCTGAGTTCACAGTGCTGCTTGCTGAACGAAGATTTACCTATCTACTTTCACCTAACACTCTCAAGCTGACGGCGCTTACACCTATTTTATCCATACTTATGACGTAGCCTCTACTCTCTCCATTCCTAGCAGAGAGTCACTCTTAGCCCCGAGTCTTACTTACTTATACGCTGGCTAAAGATTATGCAATGGACTGACACACACAGTTTGTTGTTTTGTTGAAACCCTACTTTACTCTTTAAGTTGGGTCCCCAGTGGGCCAAAGAAAGCCACCGACCAATTTTAGTTAGTAGTAGCTCTTTCCATCCCCAGGGTGATTTTTCATTGTATTTGAGGATCCCTGTAGACTAATTTAAGATATATTGCGTTAAGGGTAAAATGTTGAAAAGTTAATTACCTTTAATAAACCTTTAGCTACCAGTTTTCTATTGAACTATTATGTTACTTTGTCAATAGCAGTTGGTACGTTTCCTTTCTCTATCTCTATATAACTCATGCTTTGGAATTGAAATTGGAATAACTTTTCATTCAATGTTTTATACAGCCAAAAATTGCATAATTTCCATAGACTGAAATAGAATATTGTTGATATTAAATGCCAAAACGATCTTTCAGGTGTTTGAAATAAAGGAGAGTAGGATATCGCATCTCTCCGAACTACAGGACTGTATTTACTCCATATTGAAATGATACAAATGAAAGAGGCGGTACGTTGTTGGGGGTCGCTTGGTACCAGCCGTACGTTATCAGTGTACAACGCAGGGAACTAGACGGTTGCCGTCCAAGGAGAAAAGACCTTTCGTCACCACCAACGCAGGGAACTAGCTGCCACTGGATCTTGACGTGCTACACTGATACACTATGTCTGGTGATCAGCGGCCTAGATGAGCAGTTCTCTTGGGAATTGCGAGTTTTTCATTATGTAAATCTCTTCAGTCAACTAATAAAGTGGCATACCCACTAAGCTGAACCAGGAGAAGAACTTCTTTTCTGGGCCACTGGGTACCAGCAGTAGGTTATCAGTGTAGCACGCCGGGCACTCTCTTGGCCGCTCATACCTGGCATGTACATCGATAACTTATGTCTAGTATCCAGTCGCCCAGAAAAGTCGTTCTTCTTCTAATTACTACCAGAGGAATCAACTGACTTTTGGGGCTGATCCTAGCCGAGAATCAGTATGCAATGTTGAAATCGACATGTTTCAAAAGACAAAGACTCAAGTCTAAGATCGGCTGATTAATCTGGTAGATTCTGCCAAATGCCAATCAGTCAATTAGGAGGAGAACTTCTTTTCTGGGCCACTGGGTACCAGCAATAGGATATCAGTGTAGCACGCTGGACACTTTGTGGCTTCTGGTGCCCGGCTTGTACACTAATAACCAATAGCTCATAGCCAGTCAGTCGACCGAATTGGTCAAACATTCCCAAATATCACTTGGAAAAGAACTAAATGGTCACAATTGAAAAAACATATATATTGGGTTATTCCTAGACGGTTAGCCTTGTATAATTGTTGTTGATGTGCCTGTGATTAGGTTTTTTCTAGTCGACAGTAAGGCGATATCCTAAAACTGTTACCACTGACCTGTCGTCCTATTATCGCCCATATTTTGTCTCCAAGCAGAATCCCGACTTTCATATTGAGCTTGTAGATAGTAGATTGATGACAGTCTGACCACAGGCCTAGGGCGAGTTTCACACTAAGACAATTGTAAATACGTTTCTCACATTTCGAAGTTTAAGATAACATGATAAAAGGTCAGTAGTCTTAAATCTATGGTTAACACTAGGAATATAACATCAGAAACGCAACCTTGAAAAAGTCCAAATATCTTAACTGAAAATACGATATTAGAATTATAACCACTGTGAAACGCCCCCACAGTCATGTATTTGCCCTTCTTGCCTCTAGTGTAACGTGTTGACCCCGTCAGCCGGCCCTCAGCCCACCCTCAGCCTACCCTCAGCCCACCCTCAGCCCCTTTAAGTGGGTATGACACTACACGACATGGGCTGCGATATCAGCGCAATATGCATGACAGTGTTATAGACAAATCTGCTTACAAGAGTGATATATTGGTTAAGAAATGGCACATTAGGCATGTGACATATGTGTACCATAGAATTGTATCTGTAATATGTGCAATTTCCATGCAACATCATCATATCGCAGACCAAGTCCCGTAATGGAATACTCCCGTTAAGCCCTTTTATGACTATGCGACTTGAGCTGCTGCGATATCGGTGCAATGATAAGTATATCACAGACAATAAGGAGGAGAACTACTTTTCTGGTCCGCTGGGTACCAGTAGTATGTTATCAGTATAGCACGCCGGGAACTTTCTTGACCGCTGGTGCCTGGCGTGTAAACCAATAACTTATGGCTGGTACCCAGTGGCCCAGAAAAGTGGTTCTTCCCCTAATTCACATACAGGGGCAATAGAATTGTGTGAATATGTCAATTCAATTTAGAGTATTTTTCGTTATGTACAAAAAAGACTTTTATCTCTTATATGTGTGACTTCTTTGCGACATTGTCATATCGCACCGATATCGCATAGTGTAAAATCCCCTTTTCTCATAAGGCAAAGAGACCGCCCTCAAAGGGCGAGAGGCTAGGGCGGGGAGAACAGCACAGGAAGTGGCCTTTCCGTCGGGAAATGACACAACGTGCAGCCCACTACACTGAAAACACAGAGTTGTCAAAAGTGGTGCCAAAAACGACAACCCAAGGTTGTCACAGGCTGTGTCTGTGTCTGTTAGACAAAAAATCTTATTTATGAATATTTTCATGTTGTAGATATCATAGTCATTATAATGACATCCTATTATGTTATCACTAGTTATTAGGTGTGGCCATTACACATAGGAGACCTATGAGTTGTATGGTTTTGACACCATTCACTTACAACACTGGGTTGATATAGACAGAGGCCATGACAACCCTGGGCTGTCACTTTAGGCACCATTCACCTACAACCCTAGGGTAGTCAGGCAGGACTTTTGACTTCTCATTTTCTTCTGTGACAACCCTATGACAACCCATTCTTCATTTTTGCTTCTCTGACGACCTTTTTGGCCTAAAGCAGTCGGGAGAAAATGACTACCTTTGGGTTGTCATACAGCCTCAAAATTCACAATGACAACCCTCTGACCACCCCAAAGTTGTCAAAGGATTGTCACAAGGTAGTCACACAGCATTGATGGCCTGAAATGAGCCCTGTGATGACCCAAAAGTCCTATATGAGAGCCCAGAAGTGACCTGTGACAACCCTTTGACAACCTTGCAGTGGCTCTCTGACGACTTTGTGTTTTCAGTGTACAACACTAGCTACACTTTTCGCAGTTTCTACGGTTGACAAAAGTTTTACTGAATATGCCATAGGAAAACAACAGAATGAGTAACAGCTTACACGTAAGTTCCAGTAAAGGTTGAAAGATACAACCTTGATATCGACGGCAATTGTACCACGGTTTGATTGAAATATGTAGCATTCCCTGGCACACTACGATTAGTTAATTTTTTCTTCTAGGTGGAATAACAAATATTCATCTATGTGTTAATTTTCTTAATTTTATGATATATTCAAAATGTAACCTTAAATACTCAATGTAGCCCTTAATTACCATTGAGATTGAAACTTTCTGTAATACATACTTTTCTTCTGCAGATATGAGAATTCGAGCATTATGCCGGCAGTTCATTATGAATGTAATATCGTCTTCTCAGATGACATATTATCCAGAATCAAATAACAAATCAGACTTCTTCTTCATAAATTGTGCTTTACTTCGACAACTCAATATCTCATTTCACCTCGAGTTCTCCAAGACCCTAAAATGAGATAATAAAAGGATTCAAGAGAAAAACATGCTGATCTTGCGTGAGTTTTTGTTTTTTTTGCAGTAGAAAATCTAGCCACATATCTAGTGCGTTTATTGCAGGCCATACACGTTGAAATCTGAGTATTATGGTACCGACTGTGTGTGGGGGGAGTCACAGAATGCGTACACTACTACTTTAGGTAGAGGTGGGTGACAACACACGGAGAGAGACGGGCGAGCTGCTCCGACCAGGACCACAGAGTACCCAGGTAAGCAACGACGTTACAAGCATGTTCTGGACCTTACTTTTTTGGTTAGTCTTTAACCTGCCTAATTTCATGTAACAGTTACATTATTTAAGGTAAAGTTGAGACTTACTAAAAAAGAATGTTATAGCAAGGTTATATTTTAGTGAAGTTGAAACCTTACTTATGATGTGAAAGGATGTTACAAGAATGTCACAATATTATCACAGTGTGAGGTCGCAATGTTAGGTTCTAAAGACGTTTTTGAGTACCATCAAAATAATGTAACAAGAACCAAAGCAGAACTAAACAGAATGTTATAATAACGTTATAAAATCGTCATATTTTTGATTAGGTATAACCAACAATACTAGAGCAAGCAAAGATTGCTAATTCGTGACGTTTTTCCGTGAACCTCGCCAGGCATGGCGCCCCCTATGAGAGTCCGTGCAACCCGTTATGGCGCAATCCCTTTCGGCATTTTCATGATGTCACATCGGGTTGTGTGTTGACGTTGTGGAAAATGGTGAAAAGGATGTATGCTAATAGGGGGCGTCCCCATCAACAACGTCACAAAACATGTAGGCGATTGTCAGCAGTCACACATCTTAGTGCTGCTATAATATCTTTTTTTCGGTATAAAGTAGGAAACAGACCCAGGCAAGCAGCAATGTAATGGGAACATTCTCTGAACACACTTTTTGGTCAGTCTATTACTTTTTAAGTTTTCATGTAACAGTTACACCATTTTATATAAGATTGACATTCCCATTAAAGAATGCTATAATAATATTACATTTAGTAAGGATGGGACCTTAACAATACCACTATCTTTATGTCAAAGAACGTAATCAGAATGTTGTAATAACATTACTGCAATGTTATAATAACTTTGCATGCTTGCCTAGGGAGGACATATTTCTACAGCATGTCACAACTATCTTCTTGTAGGTACCATAGTTACACAAAATTGTAATAAAAACTTTTTTTTCCTCATATGAATGTAAATACCCGGACTGATGGTATTTTGATTAAGAACGATGATGTTTTTTAGTGCTATATATCCTGTTTACATATTGTGCTATAGCAAATAAAAACCCACGAATTTTGCCATGTTGATATGCCGTAGTATGCCCTCTGTTAAATACATATACTCTGTGGTCGTGCTCGGCGTATACAGTTTATTGGCATCTGGTTTCTGCAAAAAGGTGTAAACCTTCTAAAATACCCACAGAATTGCAGGTAGAAAAAACAAGAACGGAGATTCAAATGACACACTTAACTATGTTGGTTTTGGGCAGCCAAAAACAGGATGGATCACATTGGGAAGGATAGTGTTGTTATAAGAGAGGTTTAGGATTTGTCCTGCGCCAACGTGAACGTGATGTGCAATGTCATCAGATTGTAACCTTAGCTACATGAATGTGACCTATAGGACTCTTGCCCTTCATGTCACATCACACTAATCAATAGGGAGGTTTACCTATTGCCCCACATCAACGCCACCCCAATCAAGTTGCAACGCAACAGAAACATTCTGCAACCATACTTTTTTAGTCAGTCTGTTACTTACTAAGATGGCACGTAACAATTATGTTATTGATGGTTGGAACGTTATCATAACATTATTTTTTGGTGAGGTTAGGATGAAACCAGAATAGAATGTTATAAAAACATAGGTTGAAGAACAAAACAGAATGATATAATAACATAGCAGTGCAACGTCACAGCAGTACATTGCAGCAATGCTATCGGGAGTCATCAAAATAATGTAACAAGAACCAATGCAGTACTAAACAGAACAGTGCAGCAACATTATAATAACATCAAATGCTTGGCTGGGACTTGAACGGCAGAATCAGATCTTGGTCAATTTTACATAGGTATTGGTACAAACTGATGACGTCACATGTCACATTCACGTCAACATGGAATAAAACCTAAACCTCCCTGATATCTAAACCTTTCTATTTACTATTGACACATATTCTACCTCTGGATGTGGAAAAGAAGATTGATATAAAAAGAGGATGCATTCTTGATGCTTTAGCTATCATAACTATGCTTCCACTAGAAACACATGCATTGTAGACACACATGTTAAAGGCCAGTATCTTCAGGATTGAGCTGTTCACACAGGGGACCCTAGCTGTTGGGTCTGCTTATGATAAGTGCGTTGATTTAAGGCATTGTCTTTTCACACTGTATCGTCCATGTCTTCATTGGGAAAATCATATATGTCTACGTACAGATCCCAAACTCTTTTATCTATAGCATGTTTTAAACTGTGACCTGAGTTTGAAATTGTGCTGTTATAAAACATAATTTTACCAGATGTTGAGATCTAAAACATTGCACATATATATATCCACATCCTCCGGCTCATAAGTCGCAAAGAAGGGCATTGACTTTGTGATAAAGTACTGTTACGCATATGAATTATATGTGCCGTATATAGACTTCATCTTAATTTCAGTCATAATCCTGTCGTTTAGGGTTTCACAGACCAAATGAGAGGAAGTTTTGCTAAAATGTTGAATAAAAAATGTATTATTTATTATTTCTAGTTTTCTAGTTCGTAAAAAGTATTGTTTGTCTTATATTCTATGCGACCCATAACCCATCAGATAGTGGCTGCTTAAAGTTCTTGCTAGTCGCTATAGTAAATCAAAGTAATCCTATCCACGGTTAAATTTACCTATGTAACACCAAGATGGGCCGAAGTCCGCAGGAGAGTAGACTTAGGTTTGAAACGGCTTCAGCATAATAAAACTGTTTTTAAAAAAAAAGACAAAATGTGTAAGAGAATAGCCCTGGCATTATCTGACGAAGACATCCAGTAGCCGTGTGACAGTTGTATCAGGATAATCCCCTCTGGAGGTTCGTTGCATAGTTAATCCGCCTTAATGGAGCAGCCTTAATCCTCAGAGAATACACTCAATGTCTGAGCATCCACAAAATATTCACATCTGAAGGCCATATTCCACTGGCCGATTTTACTCCCGATATCAAAAATCGCCAATTCGAATTTTACTGAATCATGTTACATACCATTAGAACGGTCTTTAAATTCTCTTTCAAATGATATGTAGCATGCGTGGTCTTTTCACGAATAACTAGTCAAAAATAATGAATTATAGGCCTACACAGTGGTAAAAATCGGCTAGTGGAATACAGGCTTAAATCAAAACACCAGACTGCGTATCTCTGATACAATATGCCCCAATCCATCTGGAACACGGGGGTAACTCGCTGCTTGCATGAACTCGGCAGCAAGTCGTAGCAGTAACAATGATATGAAGGAGGAAAAAAGTATGGTGCATCTTATATGGAACGTAGAAAACATTTTGCAAAAAGGGCGTAGGCCACTTCATCAATCTATGTACAAGACGTCAGCGTAGACGTAGCTCCCGGTCGATACTAGATGGGAGTCCATCTTTGATATAGTCGCCGCGGAGGTCTACGTACTCTCTTTGTCATTGCTAGTCCATAAATCACAAGATCACAATCACTGATGCAGTGCGCAGGTCACTGTTTGCACCGGCCCTTTCCTCATGGTGGTCGTTTCAAACTGGTCCCTTCAATATACCCTCAGACCCCCATACAAAGGCAGTTCAATATGTATCGTAACAGGGATTTTTATTGAACACACCAGTTTGAAACGCATCGTAGAACGCCTTTTCTTTTCTTCCACATCCAACTCCAATCACCCAGGATGCAATTCAGCACAACGTCATCGGACGTCATGCGAGTATACATCATACACGTACATCCCAAGCCGCGCGCACGCGCAGTCCACACGCTGCTTCGCGGAGCAGAGTTTCCCGGCTTCCCATTGGTCGTTGCCATGACGACGATGACGTTGCCATGGCGACGCCTGGTGAGAGGGCGCTACCTCGGGAAGACGATGCAGAAGGACACGATCATGGCGATGATGTAGAGGATGAAGAAGACGCGGTCTATGAAGGTGGCGAGGACCCGCCACTCGACGACCACCCTGCCCTCGTCGTCCTCCTCGAGCACCCCCGAGCTGTGGTGGTGGGCGTGCCGGGACCCCGCCGCCTGCCGACTGGCCGTCGACATGGCGTTCATCTTGCGGGTGTTGTCCACCATGACCCCCTGCAGCCGCAACAGCATCGTCAGCCACGTCTGGCGCCGGATCTGGGGGGTGAAGAACATATAATGTTCAATTAGGCCTAAATAAACATATCGAACATATATATATATATATATATATATATATATATATATATATATATATATATATATATATAGGGAAACAATTGTTGCATTCCGGTAATCAACAGATTGACAAGCCAAGGAAGTCAGCCCTACACGAGCTTCACCGGATCAAGCATCTTTGGTGTCCTGTCCACCCCCCTAAAGACCCAGGACACCCTGACAGGACCCTCAGGGCACCCTAAAAACCATACCTTTATATCAAAGTTGAGGCAATAGGACACCCACGACTCACAATCAGGGTGTCTACAGGACACCTAACCATTTTAAAATTCCGTGAGCCCTGCCTACAACGGAGAGGTATTATCATTCTCCAATTTTACAAATGTAAACTGAAAGGTAGTCTTACATAATCTATGATAATGCTCATGACTATTCAATGACACTCTTTTAACAAGGTAACTCGGATATTCTAAACATTGCATGCACCGATTATTGGTCTTACAAAGTAAGGACGTCATAATAGTGATTATATGCGCAGAAATTAGTTTTGAAACCTTGTTCTCTACAAGAAGATGATGAATCTTTGGCACTGCTTCAATTCATAATATAAAAGATGCGGACCGATCAAAATACAAGGCAAAAGATCACTAAATAGAAGAGGTTAACGGACTGCTTTGCCATTTAGTGCCCCTTGTTACTTAGTTGTATCTATCCCTTAGCGTCTTTGGATAGCAGATATGGTATAGATACAAACTTAGTGGTCATGTTTCTCTTTGCTACTCAATGCCTTAACAGGTGCTCTTGTCTTGAAATCGGTGTTGGTGATGCATGGGAATCATGCATGTAAATCAAATTGTTGACTCCCATGATCAGAACCGCCCCCTCCCCCCTCGCGTTCTACGAGGGTTCAACGCCCTCTGTCATCCACGCCTGTATTAATGACTTCTGACAATGCTATCTGCTGCGGATGTCCCACCTGTTATAAACCAATACTAAAGTCCCTGGATATATCTTAAGCCAATGAACCATGATGCTATTTTGGACCGATTTTTTTAACCGATTTTGAAAATCAGTTTGTTAAAAATATACAATTTTCCAAAAGAATCAGTATGCGAAAAATGGCATTTTCACCGGGAAAAAGTCATTCCAAATATGCGAAAAATGCATGAGAAATAAATCGGCTGGCATTTTGTCCAATCATGGATCATAGCCTTTACATCACCAAGTCCCTCGGGGACCTTTGTTTTACGACGCGATAGATGCCCTAAGCTCGGGGAGGCGACGTACTCAGTGTGGGAGCCGTACCCACCCAACATGCCCGCAGTTGTGTGTAGGATCAATAAAAGTAATAAGAAGATAGACCAAGACGTCCCTGCCAATTAGGTCCTGTTTGTCGGTTATTTCGTTACGCAGACGGTACTGGGGGAAACCTGAGGGCCAGGAATTCGGAGGTGGGGCGGTGCACTGACTCTTTGATGGTTACAACCTACAACCAAACTATGGCTCCTACGTGTTTGTGACTGACTTCATTTGAATTTTAGTTGACTGCCCATTTTTCTGAGCGCCACAGGTACCGTCCTCAACCTAATGATTTCTGATATTTTCCTAGGCGACTTTGGTGATTCAAAAAATATTTTCTGGTATATATATATATATATATATATGTATATATATGTATATATATATATATAAATCACTGTTCCACGGAAGTCTTCCACTACTCCGCATATTTTACCATAGGCAGTTGATTGCACCTCAATTGTCATGTTCACCACCCTGTTTCATGGGTCAGTTTGGCAGTAGTTACCCTTTCAATGCCAAGTGCCCCCCCCCCCCCCCCAGCTGCGTTGGGGGTGGGGGGAGGAACGTGGCCGACATACAAGATGACGTAGGGTCAACGCATGGGAACGTGCGGGGGAGGAGTATACACCATTTTCACGAGTCTGCGCAGTGAAGCCTCCTATAGATCCAGTATAGACCTTGTACAGACGTAGTCACGGGACTACTTTTTGATGATCGCCATGTGTCATCATAACCGCGTGGCCATTAGATAAATTTAGAATTTATTAATTATTATTAATTTAGACAAGATAATTCATTATGGAATTTTTATTATCATTTAAGATAAACTAAAGATAAATATGTATTTTAGATGTTAGTGGAGAGTAGATAATGGGAATTATAGGTTGATCACCAATATTGCGTCCATTTCTGGACATTGTTACTTCATCTGCACAACGTCTATTCCCAACGCCAGGGCTGGCTCCAAAGGAAACCATACCTCAACACCTTGCTTCAGACAAGTCCGCTAGAGGCGCGCCACACTCATGTAAAGGGTCTATAGACGTTGTGCAGATGACGTGAAACCTCCATATCTGTTACATTTCTGACGTTTTTACAATTATTCATGCCACATTTACTTAAAACAATTTCACCAAATCATAATCAACAACTAGAATGCGTTATAATTTATCAATTTCGGGTTTATACCATTGCCATGTGGTCATGATCGCAACATGGCGATCACCAAAAGCTTGTCCCATGGCCACATCTGCACAACGTCTATAATCCCGCCCACGCAAGGGGGAATGGCTGATGAAGCAGGAATGCAATGTCTTATGTCAGTATCTGCATTCATTTGTCCTGAACCCTTCACATTCTCTCCATAACCGCCCCCGTGGAGGTACCGGATGGGGCTTCTGCTCCTGGGAAGAATATAGGCCCCAAGTAGCCCCTGCTGATCATATAAGGCTATGATAGGGGGGACCCAGCACTGACCAAGTGGTTCGTTGGGTTCAATTCCCGGTTGGTGCTTGGTTCACTATGGGATGAGGTACAGCAGAAATGATTTCCAGGTTTTGATCCCCTGCTGTTTGCCTGCCCTGTCACCTTCATCTCATAGATACAATCACCGAAGACAGAATTCGTCCTAATTTGTTTTCGACGTGAAAATGACCCTGGCTATCAGCATGGCCTAAAACATCCATCATTCGCTCACTCACTCACTCTCCATAACCAGTTTTGGTTTGTATCGTAGCACATGTTGTGCGCCACCTGATACTCATGTGCCAGGACTCATTTTTACAACCAACTGTTGAAAGGAAAGATTTCCTTCATCAGTTCCTAATTAGGTAAATATGCTTGAACCTTACTTTGAGGTAGATTTTTCTTGAAACAATTATTTCAAGAATCATACTGTGTAGAGGATTGGTTTGCATGTATTCATCTGGATGAATGGAACCTATACGTCCGATTGAAAAACACATTTGAAATAGACGAAATAAATTATGATTTCAGAAATGTATATTATAATTGTTTCTGAATAATTTCATTTGTAATCAGTTGCTTAATACATAATAGACATTTAGATTTGATCTACTACTCAACATTCCATTATTGTCTATTCTTTCGTTTACATCTTGATCCAATATTCTACAACTTTAAAGCACTGCAATGCCTATTTCAGTTTGTATTTTGAATTGCATTCTACACAAGGATCACATTACAGAACAATCTCCTGAATCCATTTGTAACTGAGGCAGGTGCAGCTCTCCCCAGTCAATCATAGTCCTGAATTAGTGTCAATACAAGTATTCCTTTCTGAATAGGCAACTACCGTCACATTGTGTTTATTCTATATTCCTTTCGTAATATTCAATTTACTTTCATAATGGTCTGTGTCTCTCAGATTTAAAAAGCTTCAAATATTCTGTCTACCGTTTAACGTTTATGTAAACCTAAACAGCTGACAATTAATCTTGCATTGCTACTCCTTTGATTAAAGTATATGCTTATTTACTTAATTAGGAATTGTAGGAGACAAAGTTGACTTCAAAAGTTAGTTGTAAATAGGAATCCTGGCGGATGGATATTGGGTGACCCACGCCACGTGCTATGTGGACAAACTATTGGTGCTAGCAGTCTGAGAGTGAGTCCCGGGGGGAGGGGGTACTCGGTATATGATTGTAGGCAACGATTGCGAACTAGGGCCGCCCCGCTCTCTTTTGGGGGAATTTACAGCCCCCCAGAAAAATTGGGATTCTCTAACAGCCCCCCTTTTTCAACATACCTCTTGGAGAGCCCCTCCAAAAAAGCATTGATCAAAAGATTTCATGGTTGCAATTTGACATCAGTAGTCAATGATTTGTTTGAGAGGCATTATAGTCTCGTTTTGGACAAAATACGATGTATTTCCAGTATACGGAAAGGATGGCACACAAATAGAAAAGGAATTGACTTACAGGCAATACACTGTTATTCGAGTATCCAGTATAATATACTATTGACAGCCCCCCAAAGAGGTGATTTGATTATTTGACAGCACCTCTTTTGAGTCAAATTGGTGATCGACAGCTACAGCTCCACGAGGGTCTGACCACAGTTGGTATCCTTTTCTGGACCGAGTACCCCCCTGGGGAGTGAGTCTAGGTCCAACATATTAACCACCCTGTGAAGTCAATGGTCTCCAGTGTTCTTGACGTCTTAATCACAGCTGGCATTCAGCCTGTGTTTGCTGCACTGGCTGTATACTTTACCAGCCAGCCCTCTCACCGGCACTGCCTATACGTTCCACGTTGCCTCAATAGGCTCCACTATATATATACGCAACATGGTGTCGCGTGGATTGATTCTGTCATTCACGCGACAAGTGGGTAGTATATGGAAATGGGACTTTAGAGACTGTCGCTCAAACAGTTTATCTTATACACGCTACGTCGTGTATATAACACTTGTAGTAAAGGCAACGTCTCTTCATGTGCCCTTGTTACCTGGGTTGTCACGTGTTTTGATTACTTAATACACCCGATAAGTAAGAAGTATATGGAAATGGGAATTTATAGATGGTTTATTGTTGTCGCGTACACAGGTTATCTTATTCAGGCGACGTTATGTATACACTGTTTTGAGTATTCGCGTATATAGCCGGTTCTCATCGGCTGGACCAAACGAATGTGCATGTGGGTATATGTTGTTGCCTCTATTGATTTTATCATGTATACCCTATAAGGCAGTAGTATATGGAAATGGGAATTTATAGATGGGTTGATAGTTGTCGCATATATTGTGTCTTATACAGGCGATGTTGTGTATACACTCTCTCGTAGAAACGATGTTGCATACATGACGTCATGTATATTGCTTCTCACCACTCCCCCTACAGGCAGTGTGGTATACCCAGCTTTATCACCCACACGGCCGAGGAGCATTACATACAAGGGGTGGTGCATAGTGACTAGCTGTACGGACTGCTACTCATTTACAGTATTTTATACATATTTGGACAATTGTTTGGGTGATAAAATATAGAAGACCCTTAAGGGTAATCCTCGGGTCTACGGACGAACCTTTGGGCAACGTACTGCCTGCGGCCTTCGGCCTTGGGTAGTATGCTAACCAGCGGTTCGTCCTTCGACCCTTGGACACCCCCCACAGGTCTTCTTATATAAGTACTTTACCAGTCGTTCTTCTCACCACTCACCACACACGGAGTAATATATCCAGCTGTAATTTACTAACTCCCCTTCTTCCAACACAGTTAATGATCATTTTTGTCCTATTATATATTTCACACTGCTAGAACTATTTTCTGGAGTCGCGTGGTGACACAGTATGGCTGGTTGTATGGACTTTTGCTCCCTCCTAAGATTGATGCAAAATACAAGAACCCTTTATAGACATACTGGAACCTACTTTGATTAACCTAGAACAGCGCTATTAAAACATTTAGCCCCCTTAAATGCGGCCAACAGTAAAATGTCTGAAAATATTTTTTTCTAATTGGCTTATGTTTAATCAATCAATTATATATTATACAAGAAGCGAGTACTTACGCTGGCGAGCCACCGGGGCACTGGAACCTTGTGACCTTTACTCTTGAACATGTTGATCACAACAGCCGAGAGAAGAGTTGAGAAGGCGATCATGATCATATTGATACAGTAATATATACCTGAAAAGATAAGAATAATATGGTTGGTTGGTTGGTTATTGGTTGCTTTACACCCTAATTTACTTCTAGGGTCATATCAAGGGTGGTAATGGTGATCAAATCTATGAGAAGGTAGAGACCATACCCCTAAACTTTTATCGAGGCAGGTGTTCTTTAATGTGCATGGTCCCATAGGCAGGGTAAGAATAATATGGTGTTAACTCACAAGTAAATGCTTTAACCATAGATTCTTTTAGCCATTCATTCACCCCACTATGTCTTCAAGAAAATATATACACGCAGGAGATATATAGTTTCATGTGTTTTTGTGAAGTGATCGATGGAAAGCATCAACTCTTGTTAAACAGTTTAAAGCAAACATGCAACACTTGAATTTGAAAAGAACAACATTTGGCATTCGCAACATCAGTTTGTGAGGTCCTAGAAAAAACAAAAACAGTCATGGAATTAACAGCCATATTTATATATTTACATAATTGTCAGTGCCCATTCACTTTTGATTATACGCTACTCCAAACATTATAATTATGCCTCTTAGTACCAGGGGTAAACCACCACTTAAAAGTCAAATTACAACTGGTTCAGAACAGAGGCTGACGTCGGATCCGCCAACATTTGCCTCCTAAATATACACGGTCATCTGGGACTTCCGGCGAAATGAGAACCTGATTAAAAAGCCATGACAGATAAAGAAAAGCCCGGTCTGCCACCAGCTGCCAGGCCTGCCGCGTGTGTTCTGGGGCCCGGGACTATGTATAGACATGCACAGCCCCGGCTTCTGTATAGTCCTTTCATGACCTACTTACCTCTTACATATTAGGTCCTACCACCCACACAGAGCCGATGAGCCTCAGTGGTCAGTTAAGAATTTGCATATTTTGGCAGGATTATTTCCTTTGGGCAGTCTATAGTATGGGTAACACCTTAGATGGTGATGCGACTGATGGCTGTTTATGGCTCCCTCTTGCCATAAACCAGCAGCTGCAAAGCACTCTGGGATACTCTGGGCTGGAGTTCCCACCTAAAATGGTTGCTACTTCACAGTCCTATAGTTTGAGCACCTAGCGGACTTGGTCGTTACTACAGTCTAGTCTCTGTATAGGCACGTCACGTCCCCGCGCAGGCGCACATCCATCTCCGGGGTCAGCGTCTGTCTGACCTTTCCTCTCCCCGGACGCCCCCTGGTGGACGCGTGGCGCGGCGGACGTTTGTTATGACGGACACTTCCGGTTTGACCTGGTCATGGTAAATAATGGGCTCTTCATAGGGGGCACCACCTGCCCCTAAAGGGTGTGAAGTTTCCACCTGCGTGGGGGCAGGTCTAGGGGGGGGGGGGGGGGGGTCCAGGGGGTCCTGATCGCCCCCTCCTTTTGGTTGACCCCTTAAATAGAAAAAGAGGGGGAAATGCCGCACACGTATGCATGATTGCACATGGTTTTAGTACTTAGCCTTTATGCTGACCCCCATGCCCCTTTTATGGGGGTTGACCACTAAATTTGACACGGCGACATGGCCGTTTCTTAAAATCGACATGCGACATGAGGCCTTAACGATATAACGGGTATGGATAATAACCTAGTGACATGAGACATGACCATTTCTTAAATTTGACTTGTGACATTGAGAAAAATAAGTGACAAAGACATGCGACATTGCCGTTTTATAAATTCGATACGTGACATCTGAATCCCCCTTCCAGACCCCCCTTTTGAAAATCCTATATGCGCCCCTGCATGCTGCGCAGTCGTACCCTGCGCAGAGTGACGTCATCGTTGTGTATGGCGGGTCTACCTGATGTAGTACTGGGTGGGATGATGTATGGAGGGTCCTGAAGGTCAGCTGAGGGCCTTAGAGGTCGGCCTGATGCATTAGAGGTCAGACGCCGGTCGGGAAGGTCAAGGCATAATGCCCTAAGGAGGGCAGAAGTGAGCAACAAACATAGTGTAGGAGCACACAGAATAACTGATAGGGCTGCAGTTTGAGGTAGAAGAATGGTATTTTAAATTGGCAATGTTTTACCAATGTGACGCTTCTTTTTTAGTGTCTAATGTTTATTTTGTATACAGATAATGTAAAATATAAATTTTTACAATATCAAATATTTGTGAGGAACAACATGTCAGAAGCAGAAATGACTGATTCCTGACATTGCTTCATTTTGAGATTATAGAAAAGGGAAGAGGCTCTAAAGCAGAAAATTCCTAATGAAAGATTGCTTTAATTAAGCAAAAGGGCTATTGCATTGAAACATCTCGTTGTCGACAAAATCCGATGTATTTCCGGTTTACGGAAAGGCTGGCACACAAATAGAAAAGGCATCCAATGACTTATTCATGTTGAATCAATTCTAATTGAATCGCTTCCCGTAATCATCGCTAAATTATGATCTATTGTGAATTAAAAAAGGTTTGCCGGGCTCGCCAATAATCAGCCCTGGTTTTTATCCACGTGGCTCCATGCCAACTTTCCCCTGGCGGCCAACATTTTCATTAGGGGCATGTACCGGAATCAGCGTCCCCGGAAGTGGTTGATGCTCCCCCTATCGGCCGGGGGGTAAACATGTAACCAAGGTGATTAATCCAGTCAGAGGTCAAACCTAACCTGGCGTCAAGGTCAAACATACTTTGTTGATGTATGTCACCTGGGCGATAAAGGGGGTATTTTGGTGCACAGCCTCATGTTGGCCCGCGTTAAGTTCTAATCTGAGGCAGACTCCGCCATTTTGTGTCATTATTCACGTTTATATCAGCAGGTGGCGCTGTGTAATGGATGTGTCTGATACATTGCGCAGGTTAAATTGGGAACAATCCGCGGATCCTGTGCAACCTATCTGCTTATTGTCACATGAATTGTCAATGGGAAATTGATTTACTATTGATGGAATCAGCATCAATTAGAGAAAAAATACCTTTGTTTCATGATCTAAGTTTTGTGCTCAAACTTTCATGGAGTAACCCAATCATGTAAATAAATTGGGATCAATATGTTTCAGCGCTTTATTATAATCCCTGCAGAACCATGAATTAACCTAGGCGTACTCAATGTTTTTGTGGTAACGAATACACTAGTTATATACTCAACGCCTTTGTGTTGACGCATAGTTTTACATGTGGGGGACTGATATATATACTTGTGGTTGACTGATATATATACTTTATGGCAGCTATAGACGTTCTGCAAAATGATGTCAAACCTCCCAAAATTTACTGTCTGATATATTGTTGATCAATTTTGATTGATTACGTTTAAAAATTCGTTAAAATCTAGAACATATATATCTATGCAAAATTTACCTGAAGCTCACACATGAATTCATAATGATTAACCAAGTGTATTGATTTTGGATATATTCAATAGCCATGTGGTTGTGGTGACCACCTGGCAATCTCCAAAATCTAATCCTATAGCCCTATCTGCACAAGGTCGGTGTTTAAAGAAAAAATGGCCACGTTGTTTCTGTGAGACCTAGGGAGTCAGTGTGTGTGTGTGGGGGGGGGGGGGGGAGGGAGGCATCCCCAAACTACCACCCCTATTTTTCATGGCTGACCGCTCCTGGGTTACGGTTGACCAGCTCTTAAGTTGGGGGAATACATATCTCCACCCGCCAAGAAAAGGATTGTGAGATAGACAACAATCTGTGAGTACACTCCCAACAACTTGTAACAAAGGCTTGACGTCTTCAGACTCTTCAGGAGTCTCTCGAGAGAAACAGAGACAAAAATAAGTCGCCATCTCCCCTCGATAAGAGATCCATGCGGAGATCTTATCACCACTAACACGACGGCAGCATTACCCAGAATCCCCAGTTCACAAGTGAGGGATCTGTCAGCGGGCTGAGACTGGTTGCCGGCGGCCGGGGACAGTGCAGGGTAAAGGCCCCCTGTACAGGCAGATAACAGTCGGAGAATCGATCCGATCTGTGCTGCAGGAATCGATGGCTGCAGGAAATCAAAGTCCTTCGCTTTGTGATCCCCGTGTCGCCATGATTGATAGTCAAACTTACAATGGAGGAACTTCCCCCCTGAAAATATCGACTGTTTTAATGTTAAAAGTGGGCTCTGAATAAAATCCAATAGGTTTTCATCAACGTGGGCTTCAATAGGGACCGTGCAGTGGCATTGCAATGCCCCCGAATAAAGCGTATGTCAACCAGAGCTGTGAATTTTAACGATTTTTCCATTAGAAACCATTTCATTCTTCCAAAAAGCAGTTTATTATTGCAGTTGAAATACTAAAAAACCTTTCATTTCCCCCGTTTTCAAATCTTGACATCGTTGGATTGGGGAATTTTACGGTTGTTTTTATGTTTCCTTCAACAAAACGGATATTCCAGAAAATTAATCAATTTCCGCAGAAGTGTTCTCCCCATCGTTCATTCCTTATTGTACTGTAGATAAAGCCGATAAAACCTTCGCCTCCCCTGCCCTGCCCTTTGTCCCCCTTTTTCTGTACCCTGCAATTCCATTTCCGAGGCCCTAGACCCTTAATTCTGACACAGCGACATGGCCAAATTTTGTCAAAAGCCTAGTGAAACTTTAACGATCGATGACATGTGTTTCTTGAATTCGGGATGTAACATGGCAGCATCTCATGCGACGTGGGAATGTAACTGACAGGCGACATTGCCATTTCTTAATGGGAGTCAAAAGCAATATAGGGTCCAAATTTTGCAAATTCAGTTAACTTTTGAAATATGTTCTGTGGCCATAACCTAGGCTTGTGGTAAAATATAGACTGTGAAAACACACTTAAACTCCATTGAAATACATTAAAACACATCCAGGGTCAATTTTGGTGGGTCACCAAAATTGGTTTGTTTACAAACATTGCTCTCTTTGGAAATAAATTACATGAGTTTGATGGCATTAAAGTAAGGATATAGATAGTCATCATGATTTATACTGTACCAATGGCTAATGTTAGACCCTTAGCATGTATTTTCTCAGTTGTGTGAGTTCCCAAAATTTTGTCATATTTTCAACATTACTTTACTTTTGTCTCCCTTTAAGTTCGACGTTCGACATAGAGACCCCCCATCCAGGTCCCATTTCCGTCGCCATGGCTACGCCGTGACCCCTAATCTGGGGTACAGGACGGGGAGAGGCCGGTGTAGGGGGCGGGGGGTTATGTGTCCACTCTGCCAACTCTTTGAGCAGATTATAATTAGAGACATTTTGTCCTTGTAATTTCTTATAATCCATTATTTGATATTACTAATTTCTTAACATATTCTTACTCCCTTTTTACGTTATAGTTAACGCCAAGTAGGTTCCATTTCTCAAAAACTCCGTTTCGCAAAACCGAAGACATTCTCAGAAAACAGTAAGTAAAACAAATCAAAAAGTGGATAACGGCCTTAAGGCTTGGGGGCTTAAAAGGTCGATCTCAGGGTGGGCCGGAGTATGGGCCAGCGCTGGGCGGGTCGGTAGCGGAATTTCCAGCTCTTACCGGGGTGTAAGTACAGAGAATGTACCACTTTTAGGGACTGAAGTAAGAAACAAAATATATAGGTCATGCACAAAGGTCCTATTTCTCAGGTTTGGGGAGCACTGGGTTTGTCATGCCAACTCTGCTTAGATAAGCGATATTTTGTCCTATTAATCCATTATTTGATATAATTATTTTCACACATCCCTGCTCGTTGGTCACCACTCCCTTTTTTGGTTTTAATTATCGCTGAATGTGGCCTTTTCTCAAAATAAACGAATTCATTTTGAATCAACAAAAAACATTCCCAGAAGGCTGTAAGTAAAACAAATGGAAAAGTGGATGAAGGCCTTAAGGCTTGGGGGCTTAAATGGTCGATGTCAGGGGAGGGCAGAGGGTGTAGGCCAGCGCTGGGCGGGTCGGCAGGGGCCTTACCAATACTTACAGGGGGATAAGGGCCATGCAAGGACTTAGAATATACCACTTCACGGGACTGAAGTAGGAAACAAAATAATATATTAGTATGTACGCGAAAATGCGTTTGTCATGCAGATATAAAATAATATCTAATGTATATGACCAATAGCTTTCAAAGAATACTACTACTTGGTAAACTGTGTAAGAAAAACTATATTGCAATTTTTGTATACTACTCAGGTAATGATAAATCGTGTTCACATATTGGTCAGTTCAGGTGATATTGTTGTGTAAATAGGAGGGCCTCTCGAGACGACATCGCCCATATACCAGCACCTTGTAGGCGCCGTCGTGTGAAGATTCTACAAACTACAGGAGCGACATTGCCCAAATTACCATTTTTATATACTACTGACATCATAAGAAGTTGTCGCGTTGTCCCTAGTTGCAACTTTGGATCCCCTTGCCTTACACATACATTTAGCTGGTAAGAATGAGTTGTCATATCTATGAGAATAAAATATAACATAATATTTATTGTTACATTGAAATGTTTAAGCACTGTCAATCTAATGTGACAATGTTCTGTAAAGAAACATCTGTCAGTCAATTGAGCAAATTACCAAGTATCTAGATTCAGTTATTTACAATAGTTACCCTACCCTACCACCGCCAAGGTGTTTATGTTATTTTGTAATACATCTGTAAACTATTGGAGACATTGGAGATAATCATGTTACAAAAAGTTAGTTTTTTAAAGTACCACATAGAGCCAGTCACCTGAAAATACTCAAATGTAAAAGTGGTATTACATTGCACGACTTGGGCATTGATGTCCTCAAAATATAATGATGATACAGAAAAACTGATATACTGAATACTGAAATATACTGAAGTATACTGAATACTGAAATCCAAATTGGCGATTTGGATTTCACATATATGTGTAACAACACATTTTATCTCTAATATTATGTGACGTCTTTGCGACAGGGTCATTCCGCAGTCTTGTAGTGTAATACCGCCTTTGGCCGGTTGCACAATGACATTTTACTGTTAGGGTAACTTTAAGATAACTTTAAAATCATTTTTGTAATAGCAATAGTTTTTGTCACAGCAATACATTTATATCTCTGTTTCTACTGGATGAAATCAAATTCTGTAGATTGATATATGAAGGGAAAAAATTAGGAAAAAAATCATTAAAAACAACAGCTCATTGAGGACATTCTGATTTTTTGTTTCTAGTGTCAAAACGATTGATGTTATGGTAAAAGTAACAGCAAAATGTTTCATTGTTTAATTGATTCCCGTTGTTACAATCGGTATTGTGCAACGGGCCACTTAAGTACCACACAAAGTGCAGGTCCATGAATACTGAAATGGAGGGATGATTGCAAGAGGGCTCCATCAGTCTCAGACTAAGGCCTCCAAACAACTGAAATGACCACCCACCCCTATGGGCTATTGTTATATGGCACCAGAGAAATTGGCCCTGAGCTACTAAAATGCTGGTATGACATATAGATGGGCCGGCTTCGAGCTGGTGGTATAATCATTCAAAGTGTTATCGTTTTGGTGACTTTTACGAGCATGTTTGGCTACAATGGGCTTGAAGTATCTCTCATCTTTCTATGATGATGCTATGTCTGATGTAAATTACCAAAACCTGTGATAGATGGTCTGTTATGAAAGTGGTCTGCACATCCCCCATCGCAATAAACTCTATGCGGGTAGCCATTGATATCCTTCATTTTGTTCATTATAGGAAACATTTTCTTGATTTTTGCTTTTGTGTTTCTATGGTGGCTCATCTACCTTATCTTGGATGCTATATCACTGCTACCATCATATTTCGATACAAACAAAATGATTCGTGCGCATTTGTGTGTATTATACATGACTGCTGCATTTTGGGACAGTCAAGGTGCAGCCCCCTTTTGGACCATAGACAAGAGTTTTTTTGGGTTTTTTTAAACTTTGATTATTTGGCAACTTCATGTAGATACATGTTCTTCCAGTGTCACTTCTGGTATTTATGTTAATATATGGTTAAAACCGTTGCTTCTGCGGTTCGTTGTTCAGCTAGTATCCAAACCCAGGAAGGGTACAGAATTCCCCGTATAAGCTAAGTAATAAAACATCGCGCATTTGGTCATAGATGCGTGACTTTTGTTGTTGTCTTTTTATAGTCTCCACCAAAAGGGATGGGTCAGGACCCCTTAAGCCGCGTCCCCACTTTGGCAACCAAGGACGGCTACTAACGTTAGTCGTCCGACGATTAGAGAATTTAGTACGCCGTCGGGCAACTAACTAGTTGCCAGGCTACTAAAAACTTAATCCCCACGTTGGGACGCCCTTGCTCTGAATTTGCTGGCGACTAGAGGCCACTCAGGGCCATTTTAGTACCTCGCCCAGCGACCAACTAATTACCTGTGGCCATAGGAAGATATTAAACATGTCAAATATCTTGCTAGAAAACCACGGCAACTAATGGTTTGGTCACCAGACATAACGGCGCCAGTGTGAAGTTGGTCACCAGGCTACTAACTACTTTAGTCGCCCGACAACCAAGCAAATCTAATCGCCCAAGTGGGGACCAAGCTTTAGACTCCACCACCTGGATACGCCCCTGAAACTTACATAGGGGGAGTGCCCCCTCTCTTTGACCAGGGGTATCCCAGCCAATGATGCGAATTTATTATAACATTGCTGCAACATTCTGGTTAGTTCTGGATTTGGTTCTTGTTACATTCTTTTGACGACTCCCAATTACGTTGCAGCAACATACTGACATGATGTTGCACTGTGAGGTTATTACAACATCATGGTTATATTCTTCTACCCAAGCAGAATGATCTAATAATTTTCTGTTTTGGTTTCGTCCTTACCTAACCAGAAATAAAGTTAAAATAACTTTCTGATTTGGTGAGGTTTCAACCTCACCATAAATAATATAATGGTTAAATGCCGTCTTAGTAAGTAACAAACTGACAAAAAAAGTATGGTAGCAGAACGTTTCTGTTACATCACAAGCTGGCTGGGATGCGTCCCATGTAACCCTGACGTTTGGTCTGGGCAGATGTTGGGACTCCAGGGCGGGGCCGGGACTCGCTCCGTCTTGGTTCTACCCGCCCCACCCGCCTGTACTACTGATACCTAAGATCACTGAGCGATGGGAACAAATGGGACTTTGCCCCACTGCCCGGGTCCAGTGGCCAGGCCGCTCTAGTAATCTTGCTACGAGCTATGTCTAGTTGTTCTGGGTGTTCTTTGTTTTCCTATTCCCAAGCTTCTATTCTGTTGTTTATTATTTTGAGTTTATCTACTGATAATTTCAGTTTGTCATATTTATCTTCAAGTAGTTCGTTCAGGCCTATTTTTGGACTCCAAAAGAAAAACAACTCAGGCCCACACCTATTGAAACCAATACCCCAAAACCCTGGGAAACAATGTGCGTGACAAGCTACAAATTCTCGTTTGGGTATACTACTAATATAATGACAAATTATCGCGAACACAGGCGATCATATGAAAACGGGACCAACTGCAAAACCTAAATGTCGCGTGTAGGCCTACAATAGAATCAATCCTCGCCACAATGTCGTGTATATTGTGACGTCAAATATATAGGCAGCATTATCCCATTTTCATATACTACTTACATTAATATATTATATGGGTTATACGTTGTGTTTTCATTTGTCAAGACACCAAGGTCAAAGAAAAAGAGAAACTGGCTAGCGCTCTGGTACTAAAGTGGTCTGACAGTCACAATTCTGTGAGATATTTTACTGATTATCTTTCTCAAAATAGTGAGTAACATTAATTACTAACTATTTTAAGAATAATAATCAGTAAAAGAAACAAGTAAAAATGATTAATCATACAACGCAAACACTTTGGTAAAGTCAAGCACTCGCTTATGAGACACCACTGACCACATTTTGGTCATTACTTTGTGCTCATTATCACCACGTGGCAATTACATAAATCTAACCATACAGATTCTTTCTAGATGACTGATAATTGTTTATCATGACTTCAGGAGACAATCAAAATACATTTTGCTAAAATATGTGTTTTGACGCTTTTGAAGTCTTAAAAATGATGACTTTTAAATGATCACCAATATGGCCCTCAGTCCCTTTTTGGGTCTGGTGATGTCATCTGCACAACGTCTATATACCTGCAGCTGACCTTGTCCCAAAACGAGGTGTAAACGTCAACTTTTTTTAACCTGACGTCTGGAGGGGGCCCGGGACGCCGGCCAGACGCTGTCGGTACCAATGGGTAAACCCCCATACCCACTAGGCGATTTTACCAGCGACTGGCGACTGGCAGAATTGGCCAATTCTTATGATCACCTGTTAAGCCCCATACCCACTAGGCGATTTTACCGGCAACTGGCGATGGGCAACTGCCAAAATAGCTGGTAAAAACGTTACAAATTCAGATCAGATGTCAGATCAGATGTTAGTATGTTACATACTAACATCTGATCTGAATTTGTAATGATTTTACCAGCTATTTTGGCAGTTGCCCGTCGCCAGTCGCCGGTAAAATCGCCTAGTGGGTATGGGGCTTTAAGTATGCTATATTGAAATGTGCATATTTGATCTGGATCGGCACTAAAATCGGCCTACTCTTAGAGTAGAGTCAGCCAATTTTAGTACCAATAATCTGCCGACTCTGGACAAAATCGCCTAGTTGGTATGGGGCTGTAGGGTGTGGGGGGAGGGGATGAGGGGGTGAAGAGTTGGAGGGGGTGAAGGGGGAGTGGAAGGGGTGGTGGAGGCAGGGGTTGGTGTCTGGGCGTCAAAGACACGCCGACGACTAGCGAAAACCAGCCAACCGGAAAGATACAGTGTCACGTGACAAGGTCCCGGATGACGGGCGGGGTGGTGCATTATGGGAAAAACCGGAAGCGTCTGGGGTTCTGAACATTCCTCAACACAGGCCTTGAGAAGGGTTGTCAGGTTCCAACACATTGAGCGGGTATGTGTGTGCAATTACAGTACACGCTTACCGTCTGCAGGCCAAACGTTGGGTTTCCGCGGAGGTACAACATGAAATACATTTTCCACTTCTATTTTATATAACTTAATATGAGTACTACCATACTCAACAGGGGCGGATCCAGAGTCAGTCATCTAGGTGGGGGCAAAAAAAAATGAAAATAAATAACCTCAGATTTGTATGAATTAACAAACGTAGATTATTTGGGGGGAAAATTCCACTCGGTCTAGGGGGGCAACTGCCCCTTTTGCACCCCCCCCCCCCCGATCCACCACTGCTCATTTGCCGTTTGAAAAGGAAATGTCACACATGGTTACCAAACCATGAATAGGCCAGTTTGAAGAAACTGCTCCCATTATTCATTTTAATCAGCCGTATGCCTTCATAGTCCGCCACAGTCATGAATGGAAAATGAAAAACTGGGGTGAGCACTTTTGAAAAAAAAAATTAAAAAATACCTCCTTGATTAAACTTTACATAGGAAGAATTCTATAAAAAAAAATGGCGGCATGCGCTTCTGTGTGCGTGTTATATTAAATACATTACATTAATCAATCAAAGTTTTTGGACCACTATTACAGCCCTTGACCAGCAAACCTCTATTAGTATTACAAAACTGGAAAAAGATGGATGATTTTCATATGAAGCATGGCATACCAAGATTACTTTCGGCTTCTTATATGTAATGGTTTTTCCTTGGCTGGCCCTCATTTCCTGTCGCTATGAATTGGAAGTTTGTTTTAAGAAAAAATCAGCTGACTTTGCCATGATAGAGACATTGGGTCTCTGCCGTGACCAGGATTCGAACCTGGGTTGTCTCGGCCACAACGAGAAGTACTAACCACTATACGATCACGGCCGTCTGTCAGCTGGTTATCAAGTCTTTGTTTTATTGATATATTCTGAGAGAACTCTATAGTGCTTAATAATTGAATCCTGCTAATGCTGTTAGGTACGGATCTGTTTTATTATAACATTATTCGTATGTAGGTGTGTTTATCAAAAATAGGTGAATAAATGTCAGTTATTTTATCAACTCTCTTACTCAGTATATTAAACCAATAAATTATGTATTTTCTTACTTCAGAAAATCAAAAGAACAGCTGGCTTGCCATGATAGAGACTGCACAGCCTCTGCCGTGACCAGGATTCGAACCTGGGTTGTCTCGGCCACAACGAGAAGTACTAACCACTATACGATCACGGCTATTTGGCCAGCTGGTCCCGATTGACTCCTGTGTACAGAATCTCAATCCACGGCTGTCCACTCAAATGGGAAATGGGAAGACCTTAGCATTGTATTCTTCTTATAACGATTCTTTTTTCTGTCAATTCTTGACCCCATTTTTGGTTAGAACGGTGACAGAAGATGCGTTTTCCAATCAGGATGACATATGAAAACATGTTTCCAATCCATTAACACTTGTCTGAAATCGAACCCTATTTCTCAAAATCAAAGACGTAAGGTACAAAAAAATGCAAAGGGCCATAAGCGAGCATTCAATGGATTTCAATTGGATCCTTATCCTTTTATTATATTCCAAGTTCGTAGTCCCTATACCTTCATGATTGTACAACCCCGCGAGCAAAGGTGGAATAACTGATGGCGTTATGCCACACTGTGGCATAATAAAAAATTATTGCCCTGCAAGTCACCCCCGGCATGGGAACTATGTAAACAATCCGTAAACCACGCTAAAATGGTCTTATTTGATCAAAAAGAACAATGTGAACATCAATTTAATTACCAGCAAAATTCTTTGAAAGCGTTGATTCTCCGCCATCTTATTTTGCGCAATAAAACGCCAGATGGCGTGGCAGTGCAAGGCTAGAACTCTTTGCTGAGGAGGTGGAATCAATGCATGCAGCAAAAAGAGAATTCGTCTTATTTTTTCACATATCTTCATCATAGGCGGGTATTTGATATATAATAAAACAAGAACTAACCTCAGGGGCCCTCAGCCATGATTATTGCCCCTTGTCGGAGGGTCTCAGACAAAGCCCTCGACCCTCCAACAGCGGGGCAATAATCAAGGCTTTGTGCCCCCTCGGGTAGTTTTGTGTATTTACTATGTTGTATAGTACGGTAAGCACCGAGTGCATAGGCATGACAAATAATGACGCAGTGGCAGATTCATTCAGTTTGAGAAGGATTCTGTTTGGTTTATGATATTTTCGATTCAGTGCTCATACTAGCAGGGCGATCTGACCCGTGGGACCCCAGTTATCAGGCGGCATGACACCACACACCACATGTCACCATGGTTACTGATACAACAGGGCATTTCACCATGGTTACTAACACAACAGGCCATGTCACCATGGTTACTGATACAACAGGGCATTTCACCATGGTTACTAACACAACGGGCCATGTCACCATGGTTACTGATACAACAGGGTATGTCACCATGGTTACTGACACAACAGGGCATGTCACCATTATAACTGACATAACATGGCATGGATAGTGATACTACACAGCATGTCACCATGGTTACTGATGCTATATATGGTGTGTCACTATGGATACAATAATCACAGAGCATGTCACCATAGTTACTGATATCGCATGGTGCATCACCATAGTTACTGACACTACATAGCATGGCACCATGGTAACTAACACAACACAGGGTACATATTCAGACCTTACCTAGCAATGATATAAAGCGTGACGTAGGTAAATATTCAGACCTTACCTAGCAATGATATAGAGCGTGACGTAGGCGGCGACGACTGGACCAGGATGAGCAGCAGGACAAAAAAACTGGAGAAGAGGCTCATTCCTGAAACAGACCAAATTGACACAATAAACTCTTTGACTCTTTAGCTCAAAAATATTATACTGTCTAATAAAGACTAGTTTGCAATCAGTAGGTAATTATCCATATTATCCATAGTCATCAATTGAAGACAGGAGAAAAAGAATGGAAAACAATAGAGGAGATTGCTCTAGCATTATGATGCAATCACTACTCAATTTGTAATGTGATTTACCTCTTAAATGTCCCCAATGCCACAATCAACAAGGATCATATTCCATTAACAGTGTATGCCTTTCCAATACAACCCCTCTACCTCAAAAAAACTAAATAAATGAATAAATATTAATAAAAGCAAAAAACTGTCCATGCAGTGGGGTGCGGTGATTGTTTGTCCTTGCTCGGTCCCTCCACCCACCCATAAAACACTCATACATCATGAGCGATTAACAGGCGGTTTTAGCCGTCTGATTGAGAAATCATTACATTACTTATTTTCTGCGTCGTTTTAATGGGTGGACAGAGCATTGATGATGCCGATAAAAGGGCTAGTTTAATAAGAGTTAAGGTAGTATTCCACTATCTGATTTTATTGGCGATTTGGGAAATTGCCAGTGTAAATTTGGGCTGATTACCATCATGTTATATATCTTTTGAAAGGCTCTGTAATTATCTTTCAAATGATATATGACATACATAGGTTCCTGTAATGATCCTAATGAAAACTTTGAAATTACCAAATCTCCGGCAGTTAAAATTGTGATGAACGGCTATTCAGCCAAAATACATAGAGGTTAAAATAATAGAAATAAGGTAATAATGGAAATAGATGTAAAGAACGAATATGTAAAGAACGAATAACGAATATGTAAAGAACGAAGAACGAAATAGATGTAAAGAACGAATATGTAAAGAACGAATAACGAATATGTAAAGAACGAATAACGAAAACGTAATGGAACGAAACCCGGAAATATGTAAACCGGAAGTGAAATGTAAACCGGAAACGGAATATATAAACCGGAAGTGACGTCAATTGTAGGTCACGTGACCGAAGGCAGCCAATCAGGGCTGACCTCTCTAGTATATAAAGGGGCGGTGAGGCCCGAATAAACAGAGTTCTTCGACAGTTCTCCTGGTGTCCAGACGTGTCCTCTTTCCTGAAACAACCACTAAAGATGAGCCGAATAGAGTAATTAAGTCGAAGTTAGGACAAAACAGTCGAAGTCCGAGATAGGTAGTCGAAACATAGGGTAAGGGGCCCGAAGGCCCGAAGAACGAGGAACGAGGGAACGAGGTAGGGCACGAAGGCCCGAAGTAGTACCGGAAACCGAGGCGTAGTATGGTACGAAGACATGGGGAGCGGAACGAGGGAGCGAAGTCCGCGGGGACGAGGGCGCGGCGTGCTCGGCCCCACGCTACCAAACAATAGGCGACCGTCGGCCCGTCGCCCCCGCGGACCGGAACTCAGGGGTGGACCGTTCCCCGGCCGACCCGTACCCCTGCCATAATTTCCCTCCCCCGCAGTCCTCCGTCGACATCGAGTGCCGATCGATTCGCTCAGCCCCCCCTCGTGCGCGAGGCACGACTCTAGAAACACATCTCGGTTCTTGGCCCGGATTCCCCGTCCGCCCCGAGACCCGAACAACCCCCACGTTCCTCTGTCGTAAGAATCGGCAACCCCGACTTACCAGAGAACGTCACACTGGTGGCAGCGGTGGTGCTGAAATAGGCACATACGGACTTGTGGATCTTGGGTGTTTCATCGGTATTGGATACTCATGGCGACTGCGGCAGTCTTCGAGCAGATGGATTCTGACGTCGCCTTCAAGGAAGGTGGGGAGGAGAAAGGAGGTGCGAAAACCGAGACCAAAGGGGAGGACACGACCATCATGGGTAGGCAGTTTAATTTTATGGGAACGTCCACCCCGACGGATGAGCAGAATGTGCGGGCTCAACAACAACAGACCGGCCAGGAAGGAGCGAGTTTGAAGAAGTTCAGTTTACGACCAGAGAAGTATGACGGTAAACCGGATTTCGAGGGATGGATCAACCAGTTTGAGGAGTACGCAACATTGGGACGCTGGACGGCCGAGGAAAAAGCGGCGATGCTTTTCCTCTCGCTGACGGGAACGGCACGAATGTACTTTGTCGGACTCCCGGACAGGGAACGACTCCGTTACTCGGCGAGGGTGGATGCGTTGCGCCGGAGGTTCGGTCAGGAGAAGGACACGTGTAATGCTCTGCAAGAGTTGGCGGGCTTGAAACGTGTAAAGAACCAGACAGCGAAGGAGTTGGCTGATAATGCCCGGCGACTGGCATCGAGAGCCTACTTCTCCAACGACTACGCTAGCCAGGAAAAAGCAGCACTACATGCGTTCCAGGCTGCAGTTGGGGAAGACCTTCAGCTGAAGTGTGCAGAGAAAGGATGCAAGACACTAGAGGAGGCGGTAGAGGTGGTAGAAATACAGGAACGATACTCACGCCGCCTCCTGCGGGCAGTGAAGCCCGAGGAGGACGCCAATACACAGATCATGGCCTTGAACGGTAAGTTGGAGGAGATGATGAAAGAATTGGCAGAGGAACGGGAAGCTAGAAGACAAGCAACGGCCCGGAGGGAGGCGTTTAAGAAGCGAAAAGAAGATTTAGAGTGTCATCACTGTCACCAGAAGGGCCATTTCGCAAGAGAGTGTTCCCAGCGTCAGGGAAACGGACAGTCGCCGTCGCAGTAAGCGCGGGGCCCCCTTCGGGCGCGGCGAGAGAAGTAGTAGGCATGGGAGAATGTGGACTTTATGTGGCCGGGACGGTGGGAGAGAGTGTCGTCCGTTTTTTGGTTGATACCGGATCTATGATCAGTCTGCTGTCGGAACGCCTCTGGAGAGAGTGGGGACGAAAAAGAGAAGAACTGGATGGATATGAAGGACGTCTCTGCTCGGTAGATGGTAGTCCGTTGCGGTGCTACGGATGCACGAACTTGCCAGTGAAATTAGGAACACGCGTGTTGAAGTGGACGTTCATGGTGGCAGACATCGGTAGAGATGAAGGGATCCTGGGAAACGACTTCGCGGTGAAATACCGGCTGACAGTTAAGCCCCACGCGAGTGCCATCTTCCTGCCCGCCGAGGGGGAGGGAGAGGGGGAACGAATCCCGGGAGTAGAACAGAGAACGGATGGGATTCGGGCAGTTACCGTCGGAGGACAGGTCGTGCGAATCGAGAAAACGACGGAAATACCCCCACTCCAAGTGACCCGAGTAACAGTAGTAGCGAGAATGGACATAAGACAGGGTGGACAGCTGGCTGTCATCACCGGCGCTGGATTACCTATGGGACTGGAGGTGATCCCAGGAACGGTGACATTGGGAGAAGAAAATGAAGTTTGGGTGGCCAACCGAGGGACCGAGAGCGCGAAATTGGAAACCGGCGGGGTACTCGGAGAAGCCACCTTCGTACAAGAAGTACGAGGAGTAGGAAGTGAAGCAAAAGAACCCCCAGGAGCGCTCGTTGAAATGATAGGGGAGGCTAAGAAAGACCTGACCACGAAGGAGGGCGAAGAGCTGGAGAAAGCCATCATGGCCCGGGAACAAATGTTTGCGACCTCGAAACATGAGCTAGGACGGACAGATTTAGTACAACATCGAATTAAAACGGGAGATCAGATGCCGATCAAGCAGAGGGTCAGACGGTATCCGGCCACCAGGAGAGAGGAAGAACGAGCACTGGTGGAGGATATGTTAAATTTAGGGATTATCCAAGAGAGCGGGAGTGCGTGGAGTAGCCCGACCGTTCTAGTCAAAAAGAAGGACGGAGGAACGAGGTTCTGTATTGACTACCGAAAACTGAACCAGGCTACGAAAGTGGACGCCTATCCGCTCCCGCGGATAGAGGACAGCCTCAACACTTTGGGAGGAAGCCTATTCTTCTGCAGTCTGGATCTCGCGAGCGGATATTGGCAGGTGGAGATGGCACCGGAGGACCAAGAAAAGACGGCCTTCGTGACTCAAGGAGGATTATATGAGTTCAAAGTGATGCCATTCGGGCTAGTGAACGCCCCAGCCACCTTCGAGAGACTGATGGAAAGAATCCTCAGAGGAATCGTGTGGGAGGAGTGTCTGGTATACTTAGATGATATACTGGTCTTTGGACCAACGTTCAAAGTGACTCTGGAAAGATTGGTACGGGTTCTGGACCGACTGAACGCTGCAGGACTGAAGTTAAAGGCGCGAAAATGTAAGCTGTTCCAGAAGAAGATTCCGTTCTTGGGGCACGTTGTCTCGTTCAACGGGATCGAACCCGACCCCGAAAAGTGTCGGCAAGTAACCGAGTGGCCGGTCCCGCGGGATCTCCACGAGGTACGAGCCTTCGTGGGATTATGTTCGTACTACAGAAGGCATATAAACGGCTTCACGGAGTTGGCTGCCCCCTTGTATGAATTGGCAACGAAGGAGGAACCATTCGTGTGGAGCGCGAGACGACAAGAGGCATTTGATGCGATGAAGAAGGCGCTAACAGAGGCCCCGGTGTTGGGATTCCCGGAGGAAGAAGGACAATGGTGGCTTGACACAGACGCCAGTGACGTGGGAACGGGAGCCGTGCTATCACAAGAGCAGAGAGGGGAGGAACGGGTGATAGCTTACACGAGCAAAACCCTGGAGTCAAACGAACGAAAGTATTGCACCACGCGGAAAGAACTGTTGGCGGTGGTGCGAGCTTTGAAGCATTTTCGGTGCTACATCTATGGCCAACGCGTGATAGTCCGGACGGATAACAGCGCGGTTAGTTGGCTGCAGAGGAGTAAGGAACCGATGGGGCAGGCTGCTCGGTGGATTGAGATTATCGACTCTCATGATGTGTCGTTCCAACACCGACCGGGCAGGAAGCATGGGAACGCTGACGCGTTGTCCCGGTATCCGTGCAAACAATGTGGAGAGGAGCACGAGAATACCGAACAAGTGAGAGTAGTGACGCGGGCCCGGGGGTACGAGCCCGGATGGTCCCCGCAGGAGATGAGAGCAGCGCAGAGGAGGGATCGAGATATAGGGCCGATTGTCGCACGGATGGAAAAAGATGCGGACCGGCCAGGTTGGGAGGCCATATCTCCGGAATCCCGGGAAACAAAGATCCTATGGAGGCAATGGGAACGATTAAGCCTCAGGGATGGCGTGCTGCATCGGAAGTACTGGGAACTAGAAGGACATGGTTGGAGGAACCAGTTGGTCGTTCCCCGAGGGGAACGGGCCAAGCTGGTAAGGGAATACCATGGAGGCGCGGCAGGAGCGCATTTAGGAGTCGCCAGGACGACGGCCCTGTTGGAACAAGGGTTTTACTGGCCGGGACTCCGGGAAGACGTGCGGAAGGAATGTCGAGAATGTGATTGCGCGTTGCTGAAAAAGGGAAGAGGAAGACGGGAGCCGCTACATCAGTACATAGTGGGGGAGCCGATGGAACGGCTGGCCATGGATGTTTCGGGCCCGTACCCAGTCACCAAACGAGGAAATAAGTATTGCCTGATGGTAGGATGCTATTTCACCAAATGGTTGGAGTGTTTCCCGATCCCGGATCAAAAGGCAACGACAGTGGCGAACAAACTGGTTGAAGAAGTAGTAGCACGATACGGCGCGTTTCGGGAACTACACTCGGATCAAGGCACGAATTTCGAATCCGAGGTGGTGGCTCAGGTCTGTGCACTATTCGGGATTCACAAAACAAGAACGACGCCGTACCACCCCAGGAGTGACGGGTACATAGAACGAAGCTTCCGTACTTTGGGGTGTTGTTTGAAAGCCAGCTGCCGAGCGACAGGTCGGGAATGGGACGAGATGGTCCCGCTCGTGATGATGAGTTATAGAGCAACGCCGCAAGCCAGCACGGGAGTGACACCGAACATGATGATGCTGGGCCGACAGACCATGATGCCGCGACAGGCGATTTATGGGAGACCTCTAGGACCAGAGGAGGAACCCCGACGGGTAGGCGACTATGTGGAAAGCCTGGAGGAAGGGCTAGTCGCGGCCTATCGGGAGGCCCGGACGGGGCTGAAACGAGCCGCCATCCATCAGAAACACGAGTATGATGGGAAGGTGACTCGACGGGAATACCACGCCGGAGAACTGGTCTGGGTGCACGATACGGTAGTGGATAGGGACAAGGGAACGAAGTTGCGATTTCCATGGATAGGCCCTGCACTGATCGTCAAGGTGCTTGACCGAGGACGGGTGGTAGTACGGAAGAAACGAGGGAAACCGGGGGGGGTGGTCCATGTGGACCGCCTGGAACCCTACCGAGGACACGCTGCGCCAGCTTGGATGGTAGCTGACCAGCAAGGATACGAGGCTGCACAGTAAATGCTTGGGGTGGGGCGCGCTAGGGCACGTAAGGAAACGGGGTACCCCCTTTTTGTGATGAAGTCGTTTTCGTGTCTCGATTCCGCAGGTGGAAGAGGACCAAGGGAACGACCAAATCGGCGCTACACAGAAAGGCTTTGGCCAAAAAGGACTGATCAACCTGGGGCCATTGAGTCGGGGCGGTGCGTTGACCACTACAGTAGGAGTGCAGGTCGTTAGGCTGTAGAGATTCGCTACCTAGCTGAAGATTGGTTCTCTCGCGGATGTAATATAGGTGGGAAATGCGGGGTTGGAACGAAAAACGGCGTTCGGGAGCCACGACGGCCCGAACGTCTAAAGTAGTCCCACGGAGCCGCTTTCCGGTCAGTTCGGAGGAACCACAGCGTGGAAAAGATGGTTGGATTACAACGGAAGACAGACCCGGTGGCAAGCTGGTGAAGACTGCTGAAGTAATGCCGACTTGGTAATACCGCTTTACAGCGTCCAGGAGACCGGAGGAGAGTAGATGCGGCACTCTCGGGAACGCCGGAGGAACGAACGGACGGCTGTAAAAGGCGAGGCCTGAAACGAGGACGGGCTTTAAAGTAGGTTGTAAAAGGAATAAAAGAGGACAAAGAGAACGGGGCGGCGGCGAGGAGATGATAACGCCGAGCCCCTGTGTTCTCCGGGAAGTGTGCGGAAGCACTGTGAGGGCCAAGGCAAGAAAAGGCGACGAGGGATGAAAGGACCGAGGGCGTCCGGTGGGGCAATAAAAGGCCTAGGAAAAACGCGAGGACGGGCGAAGGGCCGCGAGGTAAAGAAAACAGGCGAGGCGGTGACCAGCGGCGGGCCCCGGGGACCGGAAAATAGTAGGGGGCGCCACCGTAGAAGTGGATGGTGAGTCTGACGCTAGGGGTCGCTAGTGCAGGCCACGCCCACTTCCGCCTGCGGCGGCTATAAAAGGCAGAGCGCTCGCCGGAGCAGGTCATTCTGGTCAGCCGACCAGGATTCATCGAATCGCAGACGAGCAGACTGAGCTAAGGAGAAGAAAACAAGAAGAAAAGCAGAGAAGCGAGACGAGCAGCATCACCACGAGACAAAAACGGAAACGGCTGACGGGACGAGCTTCAGGATTGGAACGAGCCCCGAAAGCCCGGAAAACAGACACGATGAGCGGACAGTGCTGGGAAGGACATTGTCACGGAAAGGAGTTTAAGCACTTGGCCAAGCATATTAAAGGCCAGCACGATGGATTACGGAAGCAGTACTACATGTGCCCGGTGTGTTCGAGTCGAGCCTATTCGACACACCAAGACTGGAGAAAGCACATGACGGAATCACACGAAGGGAACCTGCAGAGGGGGATGCCGAAGCAAGACCCCCTTCTGAGGCTGGAGTATGCTGCGGCGTTCGCCTTGGACCCGAAAGGACGACCGCCGTACACCAGTTTCGCTACTGGGGATGAAACGGCGGCCCGGGTAGCCAACATGGAACGGGACTACGCGGTGCGCCATCCAGAGGGGTTTCAACCCCCTGAGAGGGCGGTGGACAAGGAGGCACCGGAGAGGCCGCGACGGCAGATCCGCATCCCTTACTACCCGAGGGCGTCAAGAGGATCCGAGGACAGCGACGCCGAGCAGCTGGAGCAGGTAGCAACCGAAGAAGGATCAGAGGCCGACGAGGCCGGCGAGGGAGCCCAAGCAGCCAAAGCAGCAGGGAAGGGACCCCTGGCCGAGGTGGCGGAACGATCGACACCCACGCGTCGTTCCCCTCGGAGGGCCGCGAAAGGAGTACGGAAGGAAGACACCGAGTCGCCGCGAAGCGCAAGCCGGGCCGTGGTCAACCCGAAACCACTCCTGACACCAGACCAAATATCAGGGTTAGTACAGAGCCGAATTAAGAAGTTAAACGCCCAGGGAGAACCACGGGAACCGAGAGGACGAGGACTCCCAGGCAGAGGAAAAGGACGGACATCCACACCCACCCCGAAGCCGGGTTGCTCAGGAATACCACCGGGGGCTGAGGTGGTGGAATTGGTGAGCTCGTCCGACGACCAACGACCGAAAGTCAAGGAAGAAGAGGAGCCGCTCGCTTTCAAGAGGCCCCCGATGCAGGGATGCCCGACGGAGGAGCCGTCGCGAAAGAAGAAGTGGAAAAAGGTCAAGAAAGTCCCGAGAGAATTGGAGGAGGGAACGAGTTCGGACCAGTCGGAGTCAGGCAGGAGTATGTCGGCCCGAAGCGATCGGTCTTTGATTATCGCTGAGTCTAGCAGCACGGGAGAGCTGGGACCATCACAGCCTGAGACCTCGACAGGAGTCAAACGGACCACGGGACTAGAACCACCTTGTAGCGACGCACAATTTACTATGATGACAGTTCATAAGAAATCGGTGATATACGAATCACGACACCCGAGGTACCCCGGGTATTTAAAAGGAACAATGAACCGGGAGGGATCGTTCAGGGGTTACCACGAGGCGAGATCCGACCGGGAGCTGGAGGACAGCATTCGGGAAGCACAGGGAGGTCGGCTGGTGGAAAGAGAAGCATTGTACCTAGGGAGGTTTCTACGCGAGATGGCAGAAAGGCAGGGACTCAAACCGTCGGGGCGAGTGGAGAAAGTAAAGTATGTTCGGCATGCGGCCAGGCCGGAGGACACGGCGTCGACGGCCTCGACACAGCCGCTGTTCTCTACCCCTACCCCGACGAAAGCAGATTCACCCCTGGAGAAGATGGTATGTAAGCAGCCGATAGTGCCGCCCCCAGGATTGAAACGAATGAGAGACATTACGGTAGCACCAGACACGCCAGAAACACGGGCGGCGGTTGACAACCTGACTCGGGCCAGTTTGGGGAGCTCGTTTTTCGGGTCGCAAGGATCGGAGGAGACCCCGGGACCACCGTCGCCCGAACGTATGGGATCGCCGCCAGGACCGGATACCCCACTCAAGGACGAAGACAAACACGGGCGGGCGCTACAACCGCGGGTTGTGATACACAGATTACAAATGCCGGCTGCCCAGTCCATGGACGAGGAGGTGGAAGACTCAGAGGACATGGAGTTGGGGCAGGCCGAGACCAGAGGATACGAGCCGGAGAAACAAGAATTGGACGAGTCGGGAGCGGATTCAGTGTTCGGGTCTATCGGAACGGAGATGCCGACGGCAGGACCATCTAGAGAAACACCGAGACTCAAGTTATTACGGACACAGGCCGTTCACCAGGTCTTACAGGGACACTTTCCGGTGACGGCGCGAGCGGTACGAGACTGGGACGCGGAAAAGGCCATTCGGGTGCAACTGACGTGGCCCCCGAGAGAGGTGCGAGGAATGACGGCCAAGACAAGAGCAATGGCTTCGGCGTCTATGGCGTTCCTGATGGCACTAGAAACGGGCCGCAAGCCAGAGACATTTGAAGAAGCGATGGCGCAGTTCCCGACGGCGGCACTGGGGCCGTTGACCAGGGAGTTCCCGGGGGTCGACCAGCTAGTTAACGAACACAACCGGACCGTCCAATTGGCTCAGACCCTAGTGATGCACAAAAACGAGGATCAACTGGATGACTTGTTGAAGGCGACAAGAGAGGCGGAAAAACAGAGCGGAATGGTGGATCAGCTTCTCGAGCTCCCCGCTAGGGAGGAGAGACTGTTGCTGCCGATCCGACGCCAAGAAGAAGGGTGAAGTAGATGCTGCTCGAGGTCTTGCACGGAAGAAAAACAGCGCGACGGAACCAGAGGCGGAAGATGGCGCGTCGCGAGTCGGGTGGGGAGGGATTACGGGGCGTTGGCTCCTCACCCATAGTGTCAAACCCCCAGGGAGAGAACCGGGCCGAGGCGGAGGTACCTGAGCCGCACAGGAGGCCGAAGCCTGGATAAAAAACTCTCCTGGAGACCGCTGGACGGACCTGAAAACTTTACTTAAACTCATCGGGAACGGACTGGCGGGCTCGAACATTTTTATCTTAATTTATTCTTATTAGTTTCTTTATGGAAACCTTCTTGCGGAAGTGAACGAAACCACATGTGTTAGGAGGTGTTGAGCGTAATCAGCGAGCTGGAGGGTCCATGACTGGAATGAACTTACCAAGCCTGCGGGGCGAATACGGGACGGAAGGAGGCGCTAGGAGGAAAAACAAGTTTGTAGCTGTTCCTCTTCTTCCCTGGAGCCCGCTGCGTTGGTTGGGACCGAGCAGATGGAACGGGATCGTCCGGTCGCGGAAATGGATAACGGGCCGGGCGACCCGGGAGCGAGAGTGAAAGTTGGGAGGCGGAATCGAGGAAAGGAAATCAGAAAGGACGGATAGTGTTGTCATTGTAGTCTTTGAGTCGACGGTCGTGCCGGGGTAAATAAGGTACCGGTGGGCCGGCGACTCGCCGCTGGAGGAAAGGCTGGCGCGGGCCAAGACTGAAAACCCTTCTCCCGCGCTGCCTTGAGCGATCTGGAGGCGAGGAAGAGACGACCTCTGTCCTCTAGCGGCACTTCTACTTCCTGCAACCTTGTCTTCTTGATCTTGGATGGATCGATCAGAATGTGGATGAACCCGGATTCATGTACCATCATCTTCTGAGTTTCCTTGTCTTCAGCCTCTTACCGCATACGAAGAGCGGCAAAATGGAATTTTTCGACCTGAATGCTGGTTTTATCGTGCCAGAGTTGATGCAGCGAGTCGTGAAAGGATTGCGGCGAGTCGTAGATGTCTCCCGGAGGACCAAGGCACGAGCAGGGAC